>JAAAKL020015235.1:0-11581 GCA_010016065.2 Carybdea cf. marsupialis auct. non (Linnaeus, 1758)
TGTCGTATGTAGCTCTGATGAGAAGCGACACGAAAAAGCTTTTAGCTACAAATGAGTGCGTTATTTATTGCCTTATATGTATATGTATATGTATATGTATATAAAAGATAGATAATGTCATATATTATTTGTATACTTATATATTTTGGCTTAATTTCTTGTATTAGAGTTTATCTTAATAGAAGCATTCACCAAAGACTAAATTCATATTTATGGACCTAGGGAAGCTTGTTTGTATTCCAGTAGGAGAACTCGAAACTTTCGTAAGTAGGAAAGCTTTGCTAAACGACACTTTCGGTCGTAGGCCCTAACAACTGCTGGTGTCAACATTCTCTAACCGCAATCGTTCAACATCCTCATTACAACCCAATAATCCTCAGAGAAAGTACAATACATCTTTGCATTGATAAACTGAAAAGCAGGCAATGTACCTCCTTAAGGGAAAGCCTTTAGCGAGAATCATTAAAACATTGTATGTTATCGAGTATCGCCGTTTACAATGAGGTTTTTAACCCTACTCCCATCAACACCACGTAGTGAAATTTATTTCCACAGCTTCTTTGCGAAAGGCAACATCCCTTGCGTAAGCTAATGGTAGCATAAAGTTTTGATAATTTTTTTTCAACTAATCTCGTGGGAGGACGAAGGAGATGACTACTTCCTAGTAAATTGGTTTCTTCGATAACTTTAGGTCCTTTAGACAGTTAATTCGCATATGGCCACCTGTACTTTAGGTTGTCTGTCTCCTTCAGAACATCTGCTGTCTATCCAGTTCATTAGTATTGTAGAGCAAGCTCCGTAGTTTGTTGTTTATCGTACATGCCAAATGCCTGAACAACGCATTTCATGCATCTTAGATCAGAACGCTATGCCTTGCATCATTCAGCATAGCTTCATGGTTAATTAGGCATGGAAACATTGTATTCCGATTGCTGAACATGCATATTTCTTTAAGTGACTACTGGATAAACCAAATAAAGATGATTATCTCAATTGGCACGGCACTATTTTTAACCTGCACTACAAAGATTAGCATCAAGGACTTGCAAAGTCATCACTATAGAACTTAATGCTGCAGAAAATGGGTAGTGGGCGTTGAAGTCAACTGGCTTACCTGGAAATTTACATTAGGGAAACGGAGGAAAATTATATTAAAAATTATTTAGGATGTTTGAATACGACTAAACTAATTCCGGTTCGTAAGCAAAGAATAGTAGAGCTGACACGAATCTACTGAAAAGTTGCAGACTAGCAGTGACGTAGCGTTATTATTTTGGATAGGATGCTTAGTGGGCAAATTTTTCGAAATCATATGAAGAAGTAAAATCATCATATCTAATCGTGCCGATTATAACGAGGGTTTACTGCTCATTGAGCTAAATAGTGATATTTTGTCTGTTTTCTTCTGAAATCATAACTTTCGCTGGCCCACACCAAGAGCACGCAATTTTTTATGATTTGTATTGCAATTTGACAACTATGCGAATGTGTGCAAGTTTCACCATATTTTAATGACCGTCTTAGAGTGGATTCTCGAAAGACCTACCTATTCGTATTACCTCATGAGTTGTTTAGTGCTACGTTGCTCCTTAAACGTTGGAATATTTCAAATTTGGCAGACCACCAGAGGCACGGTGGGGAGACTAATATTGATATACTAGACAGTGAGTGCCACTGTTTCATACTATTTATAACAATGAACTTTGAAATTGCCGTTAATATTAAACACGCTTTTTCTTAAATTGGTTTGATTTACTAGTTACCTTTAACAAATTTACATGGGTTACGAACCCTTTTACACTTGAAGCAAAATCAACCACTCTCTCTCATCTAAAGATTGTCAGAATGCCACACGAAATTGGCCATGCAAATTATTATTTCGGATAAATATCAGCGTTCAATGCCAAATTTACAAATACTTTGCTCGCTGTTACATTCAGTAAGGTGCCATTCTCTCAATTAACTTTAAATTATGATAATTGATGCGTTGCTTAATTATTTTGCTTTATAAAATGATCTAGGTTCTATTATTGCTCTTTTAACGTTTTGATCTTTAGAAAGATTTTATTTTTGTTTTTGTAAGACATTTAGTCAGATCTGGCGATGTTTGATGAAACACATGATTGGCAAAACAAAGACTATCTTCGATATTTCAAGTTTAGTAAATAGTGGCAAAGTTGGGGTTAGGGAGGCTAGGACCCCTTAATTAAAAAGTTGGGACTTGCTTCGTTTTCGTAACTTTTAGGTTTCAACATTTCAGTGAAAATATGTGTACTGAGCTTGTAAGGTCTCACTCCCTCCCCTCCCCCTACCAAACAAATTTTCCGAAACTTTTTTGGTGGTTATGATTCCTTACCATACATGCTCATCTCATTGCAAATTATTGGCTATGTTAGGCACAGTAGTCATTACCAAGATTGGATTCTAGGATCATCGTTCATTAACTGCCCTGATTATAACTTTCGTTATTTGATGGAAATTTCAGGTACTTTCACTATTTTTATGACCAGAGCCTCACAATGGAGACGGTTTAAGTCTCTAGCCTTTAAATTGTTATCTCAACGTTTGTGGATTAGGTTAGTTTAGGTTAACTTTCTTAAACTTTTCGTCTTCAGGTTTACGTCTGGAAACAATTTGTGATGATAAGCCAACCCTGAAGTACACCTGAATAATATAAGTATTTAGACTCTCCCCTCAAACTTATCCTTGATACAGTGCTAATAATCATTGCTGTAAACTGTTATACCTTTTTCTATTATTTCTATGTACCTTTTTCTATTATTTCTATGTACCTTTTTCTATTATTTCTATGTATGGTAATGTACGTAGTCACGTGTCATTAGAAACCAGGCTCCATACAATATTATAAGTAGAAGATGTAATGAGTAGATCAGGGGATTGAAAATTTGGAGGGTAGTTCAACTGACAAAATGATGCTTGAATTTGGAGGGAATGACAGGGTTGTTTCATAGTGTAAATAGATCCTTATATTTTTATGAACCATTGGCTGTCTTTACTGATAGTACGCCAACCTATGTATAGACCAGAAATGGGGATTGTTCCTGGATCTGGCCATATGTCACTGGAAACAAACTTACACATCAAAAATGCCCAAACTACTTTGTAAATAAATGAATCCTATCTGACCTGATATTTTTAGGGCTCAGATTACAGCAACATCGTTTACAGACAATTAGCATTTTTTTTAATGAAAAGTTTGTAAGGTGAGATAGTACGATGCTAATGAACACACGCTATAGATAATTTTCAAACAATTTTCGTCCTCCACTTCACACAATTTACTGAGAATAGCGTCTTTACTTAAAGTTCTAAAAACAACATATAAATAGCTACCATTCAGATATTTTCCTCTGTAGATAAGAGGAATAAAGCACCAGTGTAGTTATAATTGTTAGCTATCCTTGGCTCATTTTACAAGCAATAGCTATCTGAAGCGACAGTCCTGTCTGTTCGTTTTTCTCCCGCGCTCAATTTGGTTTGGTTAGTAGCCAAAGATTGCAGGCTGTTTTAGTCTGACCTAGTTTTTTTAGCTACTTTAACGTTCTAGCAACGTTGGTTGACTAGCATATCAGATGTTCAATGAGATACTCCATGTGCTATTAGGACAGTTGTCATACCCCCCCTCCCCTTAACTTTCAATCAAACATTCCAAAGAAGCCAAATTGTGTTTCGGAAGGTGAAATACCTATCCATTTTAAGAACTCAAATTGACACGACAGTAGGATTTTGCCCTTCTTATCAGCAGCACTTCTTTAGGATGTCCCAAGGAGTAAATGTAGGGTGCAACTGCATGATAGATGTAATGCTGGCAAGTAAATTAATTGGTCATAGTTCAAACAATAATGGCCTAGTCTCAGGAATCAACACGTAAATCTAGCATTAGGAATCCGGAGAGTTTGTCCAACAATCGTACTCACGATAAAGCTATTTAAAAGCCATTACCTTAACTAAAATAGGAGCTAATAAACAAAATCTAGGGAATGGTCTCACGCAAACATAGTATTTCGAATCACTCATTACTCTTGGAGGCGAAGGGTAAAGCAAAGTCAAGAAATTGCGTACATTCTAGGCAGAAGGCCCTCATTGTATGACAAGAAATCCTATTGTTTTACCAAAATCTCTTACCTTTCTGCGGTAAGTAATTGACTCCCTGCTTGGAGGCTCACAATCTCAATAAGATCATGTGTGTTGATAAGCGATGAAAAAACTGCTGTACGGTTTGGAGTGGCTTATTAATGTTGGGGAGGGGGGGTGCATATAGAACAAGTAAAACAAATCTCCAACTGTTGGGTCAGTATTGTTGACCCACTCCCTTCCACTCTAATGTCTAATGCTTATTCTCTTTGTTACAGTACGGTATAGGAATACGAAATATCTGATTAAACAATAACAGTGATGTGTCTTGATAGCAGTAGCAACACCAACTACTGTTAATGTCATATTGCTTCAGTAACATGATTCAACAAAATAATCAGTGTCTTGCTGTACATAAGGGTAAAAGTGAATCCACGTCATCATGATCCTTTTGTTCAGTAACAAGTTGTCCTTGGGATGATTCTGAGAAACTCGATAGTTTAAAGTGCAGCCATACCCCCGCAATCCTACAAGGTACTATTTTACGATACGTTTTGAGTATAATGATGTACCATTCATTTTTTAATTGAGAAACACGATACTACAATTTTATCATAGTACAAATCTTTAATACAGCTTGCCGTGCAAGTGGGAAGTATTGAAAATGATTCGGAGAAAAGCAATCTATTGGTCACAATATCATCTATAACTGGGAGTTATTTTCATCTCTTCCAATATGCCCACACATTCACCTACGTTTCCGGTGGGTTCTGCCGGTCTCAAAAAATATGCTACATTAAAATTTTTAGCCTATTAACAGTTAATGGTTGCTCTTGAACAACGTGCCATAATATATATATATATATATATATATATAACTCATTAAACATGAAGTGCTTTAGGCGCTGGCCCGAATCGAACCCAGGATCTCCCACACCGAAAACGAAGACTATACTATTTCACTAAATCCGGGTCGAACATATATACGTGTTGGTATATATCGCAGTATATATATACAAATTTATATTAATGTCTTTATTTTGTCAAGAAGTGACCTGGCACGATGTGTTGACTGCTACGTCAACGTAGTGTTTAATAGGAAAACTCTACTCCTGTAACACTCAACGTCTCTTCAGTTTAAATGCTAGAGACAGGGCTAGGTACTCCGACGTTGTGGATTTGAAATGTAGTTGAACATCTCAATACGTTTCTCGATTATTACTTCCCTAGTTGCGCACTTAAGAACTTACAAAGTGTGAGGTGATCAATAAGAAAACGGTCTATGTCCTTCCCTAGGATTGATGGACAAAAAGCCGTGTGTACCAGCCAAAAATATGACGATTTATGTTCTTACGGAGCAGATAACTGAAATAGAGTTAATTTCTTTGCTTACTAGATAGTAAACAACCTAGTCTTCAGATGAATGCCAAAACCAGTTGCTAAAGTGTACTCATTCATGCAGTTCAACCAATTTGATAGTTCTTCTGTTTACATTTACAACTTGCAGTTATTGCATGCCGCAACCTTGAGCCGTTGCTTAAATATGTTCCTGAACCATGTCATTATAAAACCCACGTGATGAACAAGGGAAAGGGTGATGAGCGAGTGACTAGGACAAAATGTCAAATGTAAGAATTCTGTGGTAAGTTTCATTTTTGTGTTTTTATGGCTGATCTAGAAGATTTTTGGGTTTCTTTACATAATATACTCTAACCATAACTTGGAATATCTGACATAATTGTAGAAAACTACCTTTTACAACTCCTCTATGACGACGTAGCGGGAGCGCACTTTTTCCTTATTTCTGTTTTCTACATATAACACTAGAATCATAAGGCATATCACAACTTCATTGATTACACCCAACTCTAATTATTTCTTCAATGGATTGTTTCTCCGTCCCCAAACAGAGTTCTCATCCATGTGTAACCCAATTTTAACATCAATCAGGATGAGTTAGCTATGATTGATAGTATCTTCAATGTTTGCGTGGTATCCTGTTGTGGTAATGGATACATCGCATCGCCACTTCTCAATCCGCTCCTACACGCAGAGCTTATGGTTAACAGCGTGAGTTTAGAACGTCGTGTTGGTGTTATGATAGCCTGCGCATGAATCATAACATACATTGGACGCCTCGTTGCATTGTTGTAAGTTAATGAGACGAGAACGCCTTATGGACCCACTACAAACACAAGCCGAAAAGAAACAAAAGGCCACTACATGAGACAACCGCCGGATTCATTTTTCATTAAAACCTTTAAGTCCCAGAGTGTGAATCATAATGCTCGCAAAGACTATAAATTAGCTTTGCTCCTCACTCTGATCAGATCATAACTCATCCCAATCTTACATATCATAGTATACGCAATCCTGGAGTCTAAGTCCGCAGAAAGGATGGGATTTATGAAGAGAAAATTTTCAGGTGGTAAACAAAAAGTCTCGACGACGGGAAGGGCTACGGTCTTGGTGTTAGGAAATGGAGGTGTTGGGAAATCATCGTTGTTGGAAGATGTATTGGGTGTTTGCCAAGGTGAATGTGTCAAGTATCAACCTACGATTTGGGAAGTCAAAGAAGCTGCATTAACTAACAATGAAGACACATTAAATGTGAAGTTCATCGATACAGGAGGACTGCATTCGTTTCCTGAGATGAAAAGGGTTGCAATAAAGGAAGCTGATATTTTTATCATGGTGTACTCTCTCGACGATAGCAGAAGTAAAGAAGATATTATTAGGAATTTAAAAGAAATCATGGATATCAGAAAACAGCCAACAGACTCTTTACCAATTCTTATCGTTGGAAATAAAATGGACCTTTTGCATAATAACCAGTCGGATATTTATGATAACTCGAAAAACGGTTCTTTCGATAAAGACAAGGAACTTAGCGAATGGTCCAGGAATCAGGTCAAGGTGTCGCATAGATACCAGATCAATACTAGTATCGTTAAAGAAGCTATCTTTTTCCTGTATTCCAAACACATAGCAAAGGACGAAAAGACGGAAAAGTCAAGTGAAAGAACCAGGAAGTTTACAGTACATATGAGGAGTCGTGCAGAAAGGGATAGACTTGGATCCGAAGGATCAGTTGAATAATATACTATGATAGCATTTGTAAACGGTTTGACGAAGGCTAATGCCTGATGGCGCACGAGTATTATATATGTAAGTTTTTTATCCTCAATTGCAAATATGAATGAAATTTACGTTCTTTGTACATAAACGTGTTTATGAATGTCAGAGTTATCAAAAGATATCGAATTGCGAAAATATTTCATGGTTAGATATTTATATAAGACTGTTCTTTTCTCAATGATTTATTGATGTTATGCAATGCACTTAACACGAAAATCGGCAAAGGTTACAGAAGGTACTTTTTTGAGCACTGAAAGCTACCTAGAACTTGCCCACGATTTACTGTCTTGCAAGCAAATGTGTACTAACGTTTTCACTCAGCTTGAAGTTCGCTCCTTTATAATAATGTACTAGTAAACACGCAACTTTTTCAGATAAGCAAGCCAAGTTAACAGATAAGTCTGGTATTCATAACACGTTGTAATCGCAGAATAAGAGTCACACTGTCGCCAGTGGACGTGAAATAACTTTACAGCTATATTTACGTCTTGATATAAACGCAAAGGTCTACCTCCAGTTTTCTTTTTGCCCCTAAAGTACAAGCGGTTGCTTTTATCTCCATTCGCAAGGAAGTAGATATTACTCTCCCTACTCAAAATTCATTCTTATATTGTAAACTTGTTATTTTTGTTGCGGAAGCGGACTGTTACTGGTGAAGCTCATTACGATTTGTTAATTGCTGCTTTCTATTGATAAATACCACTCAAGGAGTATTGATGAAGGAACTTGATGCTTACTTTGTACACTTTTATTGTTTGATAGCAGTTGCACTTTTTGCATCAGTAGTAAGGCTGTGTTAAGATTCACTCTACCATTGTGTCATAACGAAGCTAGTTACATCTGGTATGCAATTATCTGTATTGACCTTCTGAAGTGGAATGTGTTCAAATTCTGTGACGTAAATCTACATCTTATGTGGTCATTTTGATTGAGAATCTTGTGGTACAAGAAGTTTGACTTTTTTGTTTAAGAACGCGTTTCGATTGTAATTTCGGGTGCTCTGCCCTAGAGTCTCAGAGACTCACTTTAGCCTGACGGTTCCCTTTAGGGTGATACAGAGCTAGAGGATGCATTCACATTAGAATCTTTGTTACTTATGTAAAACTGAAATATCGAGCTCGTTTGGTTGACTTCTGTGATCCAATCTCCTACAGAAAGATTTATCATGGAATTCGGGTCTTGATATCGAAGTTGACACTTGCTTTTGTGCAAATTGGTCGTTACTTTTTTTTGTACAAGGAACTTGATACCTTGAATTATCTCTTAGAAGTTTAACTTAACCTTGTACAGAAATGATTAAAATGTTTGTAACAAAGTGGGACAGCAGAACAGATTAAATAGAGATTTACGTAACGTTTTTTGGTCTAATCTTCCCTCGAAATCAAGTAATCTATCTATGTTATTCTGCTAGCAAGAGATAGTAATGCAGGGGAAAAAATACGGATCCTTTTCTAGGATCGCGCATTTCGGTGCATTTCGATAACTCATAAATATTATGCCCCTTAATCATGCTGCTTTGGCTATAATATTACCCTAAAAATCATCTAGAATACCTTGTCTTCAAATAGCGACATCAGTGGCAAGATTTGTTTTGCTCAGACCATGTCAACAGTGAAATTGTTATGTTACTAACAGCAAGACTGAGACTTGGAGAGAACTCTAGTGTTTCCCAACAGCATTGGTTGTTTTCAAGTGCAGATCAAGGCATCTTCGTCTTGCAAAACACTAAATATTCACTGAGAGTTTCAAACACAGATTTTTTGAACAAACTTTTGGTGGCTTGTAATTATAGTTCCCTGTGTGTGCAAAATCTCACAGCGTTGTTAAAGAAAGGTTCTTTTGATGCAGTGATGATGCAGTCGACTCCACTGTTGTGTCCTTTGATACGATTGTTTTGGTTAACATTTTCAAACATGATTCACCCTTCATAAAATTCAAAGAAATATTTAGTTGGATCCAAACGTGCATCCAGGGTCAAAAATTTTACCTAAGTAACTAAGGCTTCCATCTTGGTAGCTTAGTAAAAATGAAAGAGAATTATGATCAACTTGTAACTATGGTGAAGAATGTACCAAATGAGGTTTCTGTGCAATTAAGTCTCCTTTTTAGTTTTTCGTCTTTGGGTCTCCATTGTCATCATTTCTTTTATCTCTTCTCGTTAAGCACACATTATTTATAGCTTCGCAGTGCTCATGAAATTCCCCTTTGGCCTTCGTTTCCCTTCTTTTACCGAAGAGCTTTCCTCCATCACACCAATTTTTTCCGTCATACGCTATATTTCTTATCATAATATTTCTTAACACCGTTGGTCTGGCACCCCTCATTTTCACATCAAGCATTTCAGCATACGATGTTCATTTCTATTTTTACCCTTCCTCGTCACTCCAAGCAAGCCTAAGCATTCCAAATTTCTTTACCTCCGCCTGATCTTCTTGCTTCTGTGTCATCGCTACTGTCTTGTATGTTTTCCTACCACTCCAGCATTAATTTTCAGAGTTATGCTTACGAGAGTAATACAAGAGATGCTTAGAATGGACTATCTACAAATGGACATTTTTTAATAATCCATATTGCTGCACTGTGGAAAATGAACCTTTCCAAAGTGCTCTTTACCAGCCTATCATAAGGTACGGGCATCAACATTTCTCTTTCCTTACGGAAAGGAAGGTAATTATTCTCCGTTTTTAGGAACGCTGAGCCTATAGAACGGGCTAAATAACCCTAAATAACGTGCCTTTTTTAATAATATTTTTCTGTTCTTGTTGATAATTTGTTTGTTCGTACGTGATTGTACGCACGTTGATATTTCAGTCCCTGAATCTATGCTAATTCAGATTTTAAAATGACAATGCTCAATAACCTGGATTGGTAAACCCTTAAAACCTTATAGTCGAGTTTCGAGAGCAAAAATAGGGACATATAACTTCGGTTCTATTCTCGGATATGTTCAAATGCAGTGTCATAGTCGGAAGTTCTCTTTGTGATTATAGCACGATATTCATCGTATTACAAACCTTAGAAACACTCTTGTTTCAACCACATGAATGTGTTAGTGAAAGCAGAATATTGTCAGTAAAGCAGCTGCTCTCAAGTTATGAAACGTGTTCGCAAAATGTAGTTTGCTGTTATATTTACGCTCTACGATATCCATTGAATATTACCAATGCCACATAAGCTGCATGGATGTCTTAAGGTGTTGAAAAGACTCGAAACCGAAGAGAATTCGACGACTGTCAAAGTCATTTAAAGAGGAAGGAATTTTTATTTCCCTTTAAAGAGTGATTTTTTCTTTCTTCTGTTGCTGTCGGTACTGCTGGTAAGAGAGAAGACTCATTAACATCCGGTTTCGAAAAAATGTCTTACTGTACTTGATAAGTGTGTTGTAGACATGACACAAAGAAGAATAATTCTCACTCCAATGTTACAATTACTTGTATAAGACTCCATCACGAAAAATAGGCTTACAACAATACCGCTAACGGTACCTGAAAACTCGGATAAATTGTTTGGCCGTAGGTGACACCACCAATGGTGCATCAAAACTAATCGGTCGACAAAATGTACGGTTTGCGATAATTATGGCTGACACTAAGAAGTCAAACATCTGTTAAAGGAGATCAACTTCCACCATAGGCCTTGTTCCTGTCTTTGCCAGCTATAGGTAAAGATGTTTCTAGAGAAATTGCTGAGGGAGCTAACATTAGGATACTCATTGCTATAGCTAAAGAACATCGTTGTACGTTACACGGCCAACAGTTAGTGAAGTGCAAACGAATTATATTAGTTATTATCGGTTTAGTTGTCATCGTTCATCATCATCATCATCAAAGGCTGGCTTGGCGAAATCTGTCCTATTGCATTGCCATCTTTCCAGCTTCCTTTATTGTTTCGATGGCTTCTATAATAGTCCTTTCCCACCTGCACTTACGTCTCCCTCTTCTCCTTTGGCCTGCTATATATCCTTCCATAATTCTTTTCTAGCCCGTCATACCTATTGATGTGACCAAAGTAGGTGACTTTCTGTTTCTTTACATACCGCAGTAACCAGTCGTCTGTTATTTGTTCATCGCTGGATCCATGACACTGTTAAATTGTCTGCTAACTGTATTCTTAAACACTGCTATCTTCTTTTCATCCACCATTCGGAGCACCTAAGTCTCACGTGCATAGTTTGCCACAGGGAATACGCTCACTTTCAGCAATCGCAGTTTTGTCTCTTTGTCTTGGCTCTGCCATAGACTCTTCATGCTTTCCAGTGCTGCCATGCCCATAGTCAGTCGACATCGAAGTTCTTTGCGCTTACTTCCTTTATATTAGTTATCATCGGTTTACTTGTAATCGTCAGTGC
>JAAAKL020015236.1:0-11581 GCA_010016065.2 Carybdea cf. marsupialis auct. non (Linnaeus, 1758)
CATGCTCTATATATCATGTCCATGTTCCATTATCATGTCCATGCTCTATATATCATGTCCATGTTCCATTATCATGTTCCTGCTCTACATATCATGTCCATGTTTCATTATCATGTCCATGCTCTATACATCATGTCCATGTTCCATTATCATGTCCATGCTCCATACACAATGTTCATTCTCAAAATATCATGTCCATGCTCCATCCGCAATCTCCAGTCTCAAAATATCATGTCCATGCTCAATGTCAATGCTAAATATATCAGAAACACAAATTGGCATGGACTGCGCTCGGCTCCTCTTGTTTGTAACTTTATCAAGAAAATTAATGTGAACAGTAGCTGCTGCGTGAAGGCCGGCAAATGGAGTATTCTACTTTCTTATCTAAACTGGAGTACTTCAAGGCTACATATTAAAACCATTACTAGTTTGCAAGGTTATAGACTTCGTAATGAACAAAGCCACTGGTGGAAGTAATATAGTTATTTTTTGGCAAAATCGTGATATTAGCAGATCTTGTATTTGATGGCAATGTAGTATTATAGATTATAAAGCAATGCTCTACAAGAGCTGGTATGCCGATTATACGAAATAGGAAGCAGAATTTGTCTAAACATATATTCGAAAATTGCGTTAAGTAATGGGCTTATATTGTTAAACATTTTTGCCAGACACTGGGTACAGGTGTCGTCTGGAGTAACAGTAGATCAATGTCGTATAGAATTTATGGGAAATGAGACAATAAGAATACGATCTTAGGAATAAGACCTGTATAAATAACACACTTCTTGTCTCTCTTGTTATTGAAAAACGCGTAAGTTGTAAAAAAATATTCTTTTGCCGACAACAACTTATGCTTCACTGTTAAAACAAAGGCAGATACAAATAGACGTTATATCCTGAGAATGTTATGACAAAAACGGAGGTGCAGAAGTACGATGTAGAATCAGTTAGGAAATGGAAGTTATCGCGGAAAATCAAAATGGGAAGTGTGGTCTTTGAGGTCATTTAGCACTACCTTAAAGTTGTATGTGTACAATAGTATTGTAATTTTGTACACCAAAGAAACATGGAAAGCAATGTTGGCAACACCGAGGCAAATCGGACATATTTCACAAGAAATGCTTAAGAAGGGGATGTCATCCACTAACCTCAGTGAAGTAAAAGAGTCACTCAATTCGCCGCGTTGCATGTGGGGATTTCATTCTAATGCTCCATTCACATGTACCTTTAAACGCTCATTCAGTCTTCAAGACGCTGTTAAATTCCTTTTCACACGTGTACTTTAATGACGCAGTTCCGCTTTACTGCGTCTAAATAGACGGAGTTAGAAAGCCGACTCTTAAGATAAGCACTGGAATATCTAAAGATGGTTGCAGCAGTGGTCACTTCTCGTGTCATTTATCACTTTTTGGGGGGTTGGGGGACTATTTGAAATTCTACATGACCAAAGTAGAAACTGGGCTATTTATGAGGAGATTATTACCAGGTTAGAGCTACTACAAAAATTATTGATTGTAGAAATTGTAGAAATAAAAGCTACCGAGGATTTGATCAGGGACTTACATAGGCGTTGATCGCTTTAACAAAGAAAATGAACAGCAACCTGCCCTTTGCTTTTATACAATGCTGTCTAGTATTTAGCTTTACTTTTATTTGATTGTTTGGTTAGCCTTCTACTCTATTTATTTTAGGGTTGCAGATATCGGCATTGAGGTGGATCAAGATGATGAAAAACAAAATGGAGAACTTGACCCTGAAATTCAAGACTGGATTGACAAAGACAGGAAGTTGACAAGAAATCTACTATGAATGATACATTGCCTCTTTTGACAACAGTACTACCACCCTTCGGAAGCATCAGGTGCAAATTCCAGTCTACAAAAACATGTCACTTCCGCATCGGTGGGATTATTAATAAGACCCTTCTTAATACACAACCTGCGTATTATGTATACTGACTATAGTCGCTGAAGGGTCTAGAAGTGATATTAATTACGCATGAGGGGTCCGCCGGAAGAGCAAAGTTACCAAATGATCAAGTTGATGACTTTAACGATGAAATTATTTGAGATGTTTGACGCTCACTGCGATTAACGTTACCCTTTAGCATCACCCGTCATCAATGTAGGCAGATAGTTAAAGATTGGAGTATATATTGAAGTAAATAAAAAATAATCCAATGTTTGAGAGTTTTCGTTCGATGTTTGGACAACAGAGCATTAGCTTCTAGCATTGAGACTCGAAGCAAATAATGTAAGGAATTGTGCAACTCAATGCATGATTTTGTGCGACTTTGTGCTGATTTGTGCGACGAAACGCATGACCAGTCTGTGATCATTGCCTTACATAGTTTACTCGCTAATGATCACGAGGCCTCTAAAGATTCTAAGATTCTTATAAAAAACATTGAGCTATGGTTGGGTACTATGGAATCGCCGCTTCTTAGATATTTACTGAAAATAGCTTTCGTAATCTACATGATTCAACAGAGATGTGATGGCGTTGATCACCTGCATGAATACCTTCGTTACAAAACAAGACCCCAAAATAGGCTAAGTTACCAAAATAGAGGGTAGAATCTGTAGTTAATATAAACAAGTATACCGCCCTTCACTACAGCACTTAATTTAGAGATACCACATGCTTTTACGATATCTGATTTTTAAAATTTCATTACACACTGATTTTTCACTTCAATTTGTTTTCTATAAGTTAGAAATGCCTTATCAAGACTGCATAAAGGACCATGAACCCAATGAGACTGTTCAGAACCAATGCTATTATGAGAAGAAGGCCACTTGATATGAGCGACTGGATTCAGTGCTATTTATGATTGGTATATTGTTTTGGTTACACTCACAATTCTTATTTTCTGTTTACATTCCTTGGATTACTGGTGACGTATGTTTACCTTCATGACGTCAAGAAAGCATTAATATCTAAGAAAAGGGAATTTAAATAAGTTGAACTGGCAAATTCGGAAACTGCGCGTAGAGGGTTTTCTCAAATAAGTTAAATATAGGAAAGATATTCTGGCCACGGATGTAAGGAAGATGTTCTCGCCGACTGAATCTGAAAATAGAGCAATAGTTGGGCCCACGTGGCTGCATCTCATGCGCAACTGTTAACCACGCGTCGACCTAACGAGCAGAAATGACGTTGTGCCATGAACAGTCTCACTTACTAAGTAGATGGTCTGATAAGCAGGGCGTGTTTTTCGTGCTGAAGTCACTCTTTCATTCCGGCAGACTCCGAGTTTCTCAGAGATGGTTACGAGCAGAATTACATCTGACCCCTTTCTGACAGACGAAGTAGAAACATGATTGGAAACCCACGTACACTGACTGGCGCTGGGAAGGGGATAGGGCTATGGTCCCCCTAACCTAAACATGAAAAGATAGATAAGCCGGTTTTGAATAAACATTTTGAGCATTTGGCCTCTTTTCAACACTTTAATCTTCAACTTGCAGTCACCGCCACTGCTGCTGAGGCTGCCGGCCTTTCGACTAACACTCCAAAGGCCGAATATCTGACGTTTGACATCATTACAAATGAAAAACTCACAGTCAAAGGTGAAAGAATTCAAGAGGTCTCCGAATTCAAATATCTCGGCTTCTAAGTTGTAAACAGCAATGATGATATGAAGAGGCAAAAAGACTTTGTCTGGTCAGCATTTTGAAAGATGGAAAAGCTTTGGAAGAATGCCCACGTACCAATTGACACAAACTTTCCTTTTTTCGAACAGCATGCGTATCAATTCGTTTTTATGTATTCGAAGCATGGGTCCTAACCCAGAGAATGAGAGACAAAATCAACTTCTTCGGCTCCTCACGCGATCGCATCATGCTAAACATCAAACAGAGGCAGGGTCAGCAACACAGAACTATACAACAAGGTAAAAGACAAACCGTTGATTTGCACAGTGATATGTAGGCAGCTCTCCTTCCTGGGTCATATGATAAGGACGGACAACCAGGAATCAGGTCACTAGCATGCCCTGTTCGAGCCAACTCACGGGAACAAGAAACCTGGCAAACCAAGCTTTAACTATCTGAAGTACATCCAACATAGTGTTGTTGACTCGCTCAATATGATGCCCATTCGTAAAATAAAGGAGATGGCACAGAACGGAAAGGCTTAGAGACACTTTGCTGTCCCCTGTGCCTGTGTTAAATTGAATTTGTATGGTAGTTTAACCCCCAAAAATTCATCCTAGGCTCTCCAATGTGCCCCCCTACCTTCAAAAATCCTTTCGCATATCACTGTCTACCTATAATAATTAAAATAGAGCAGGTGCATGTCTAATGCAGGTCATTTCAATCTGTGCAATACGTCCAAAATAGGCCGTCTGAATGGACTGGTTAGCCCCGTTTGCAAAATGCAACTTTGTTTACACATTGTCCCCCTATGATTTTAACGAGGAATTATTTTTTCCGCTATCAGTCGGGGGGAGGGGAGCTCTACTTCAGTTAGGAGGACTTTTATCATGCTAGAGTCACGCCAACCTTGTGTGACAAATGTCGACAAAACGGAAATTACGATTCGGCAACAAGATAGGAAGAAACTACTACCAATGCAAAGTGACGGTGTAAATTTAAATGCCTTATGTAAACGCAGATAGTCATATTCGGCCTTTCATCTGCAACATGCAATTGCAGTGCAGAGAGTTATCTCTCATTTATCAGGCCCAAGATGATGAATAGGGGAAGAGGTTTTTTAAATTTAAAGGCTACCTTCAAATACATTGATTATGCGTTCCGGCACCAGATCAGAGATCCATCCTTAAGCAAGGTATAGTTTCCGTTCACCAAATCTGGCAGGGTGCATTCAAGCCATCCTTTGTACATAAAAGCTAAAGACTCTGCCCTCATCTGCTTGAACTTTCATGAAAGAGGTCGTTTCCCCCGATAATCTAGGGTATTTTTGTGCAAAGTAGCGCCCCCAGAAATTATCAGCTTTGTAAAGCGACATCATGAAGTCAAAAGTTGAACTATAAACCGATTTTGCCTTAGGTATCAAAAGGAAAAATGACTACTACGACACTAAACTTTTATACCACATGACTCTTGTTAAACTTCTAAGCGACTAACTTTGCCACGTGGTACAGGCACCCAAATACAAAGTATGTGCCCGAATGTGAATGCGATCTCAATGGACTTTGTAAAGTCACAATTTAACAAGCAGACACAAGTTCTATGCTTTTACTTTAAGCAGTGATGAAAAATCCAACTGATGGCAGAAATGCTGCTTGTTCAGTAATAGACAGTTGACATGATGAAGACACCTTTTCAAACCAATCCCCGAGGGAGTTGTTTTAAAAATGTGATCAGCACAAGCTGCTAATGGCCACGTTAAGTTTGATTACACTAAGACAATGGGAAATATGGAAAATCTTCGTAACTGTGCAACAGATCATGGAATAGAACACATTAGTATCCTAAAAACTGGAAGAAACCAATAAAAGAGAGAGAGATGCAGAAGATTGCAAAAGATGGATGACAAAAAAGACTCATACGCGTTTAATGGAAGGTTCTGGTTTTCTTTATGGCATTAGAGCAAGAACATTTATTTGTGAAACTTTGTGAAAGTTACATTCTAAGATTCCAGTTACATTCTAAGATACCAGTTGCCTTCTTTTGATGAAAATGCCAAAAATACGTTAATAAAATACTCTCAAACCGACTGTGTTCATAAAGAGCAAATAAATGAGGTCTAAGCTGCACTAAGAAACATCTTTCAAAGCACTTCAATACATAATTTCTCACTGTCTTGGATTTTAATGCTATACTAGGACAAAAACATGCAAAGTTAACATACCATGATACCTCTTAAAGAAATGGAATGTAGCTGGCAGAGGTGTTGGTGGAAAACAAAGTTATATCTATCAACACTAAGCACCTCAAAAGTAAAGGCAGTATTTGAGCATTCAGGAACAGGACTAGAAATTGTATTAGACAACTGTATATCGTTACGGAAAAAATTAAAGATGCGACACGTGGAGGATGGAGGTTTACAACTTACTTCAGAGCACTGAACATAGGTCACAGGGTAGTAACCGTGAAACGCTCTATAAAATCTTGGAGTCAAGGCATAGAGTATGACAAATCATGTTTCTCCGGTGACTGAGAGCTCTAACAGTAGTAAAACTGGAGATGGCGTTAAAGCGTGGGTAGCTCAAGCCTTATGTTATGGATTACAGGCGGCACGGGTAGCCTATACCCTTCCCTAACTTGGGTCCATGCTAGAACTTGAACACAAATCGTACCATACCCATTGAAAAAGCATGGCAACTGCTTTTTAAGGTATAAACAATCCAAAGTAGATGGAATCTATCTTTGAAATTTTGTATCACGTTCCATCCGAAAATGCACAGTTTTTACACGTCAAAAGGGGTGCAATAAACCTTGTAAAGAGACTTAATACTACCCCATACAACATTGGTGGGACCACAAGCATCGTTATCATTATTATAGAGAGGACACCCACCTTTTCTTAGCCCCATGTGTGAAGATAAGAACATCATAAGTGCAGGAACATGTCAGGATTATACCGATACTGATGAATGAAGCACGTCAAATCTTAAAGGAAGAATTATGGAGTGTTCCAAGACTAGCACTTTCCTGATTGTGATAAAATTTATAGGTTTTAAGAAGGGGTTTCACTCTCCATATTACGTGCATATGGCGTGTCTCAAAAAACTATTTGGATCTATTGAAGCGATATGAAGAAACTACCAAGCTGAGAATCTAATAATGAAAATTAATTAATATTGAAATCAACGCAGGTATTATACAGGGAGATACGCTAGCTTTATTTCTTTTCAACCAGTTGGCGAACGTTTGTAATAGGTAAAGGCAAAACTTAATCATCTTAATTTTTAAAGCAAAATTAAGATACATCCCATGCTACATCGAGGCTAGTGAGTATGTAGCCATAGTATCAGTTTGCATTAACAATTTTAGTAGGCAAAATAACAAAGAGATTGGACGCTAATAACCGATAAACTAAACAACTGATAAATGCCCTAACACCAAAATGTATGTTTGGAAGTAAAATTATCTAATAAACTTGTTTTGAGCCTTTGGTATATGTTGTTCTCATAAGTAATTGAATACTAGAATAACCCAAAACCGTCTAGAGAACTGGAAAAACTCGCCCCAAAACTTGTTCAGTAACTATTTGGTTGTTTTTATTATCTACATTTCTCAGTCCTGAAACGTTGCTGATCATGTTGCTGAATACGCACTGATTATCAAACTATCACACTATCAAATTATTACAATATCACACGATCACAAGATCACACGATCACAGGTTCACAGGATCACCCGATTAAACTATCACACAATCACACTATCAAACTATCACACGAACACACGATCACACGATCACATCATCACATCATCACATGATCACACAATCACATGACCACACAATCATATGATCACACAATCACACGATCACAAGACCACATGATCACACGATCACACGATCACACGATCACACAGTCACATGGTCACACGGTCCAACTAGACAATCATTTTGGCAGTGATGACTCTTGTTAATATGACCGATTTTACTTACGTGGTTTTACATCATACTGAATTTACAGCAAATTGTCAATGCTTCTCAGAAAATTGTATGGATGTCTAGAAATGGTGTACGAAACTTGTTCCCTCTAAATGCATAAAGCTGTGTTTCCATACTTACTCTTTTACGATTTCCCGAGGCCTCCCAACTTCCATCAGTGCCATTAGGAAGTTCTTATCCTAGTTATACGAGTCAGGTTATTAAGAGCCTGTATTTGATCCTATCTGTCATTATTTCGTATTAAGCTCCGATATAATTATTTATCACAAAAGAATGTAGGCCCCCCGGAGCTTTGAGACGCACCAAGGCTCTGTGCAGAATGGCTCCACCTCCACTCTATGGATTTAGTGTCTGAAGATATTTCATTTACCTGTGTAAATAATATCCCATAAATTTTCATAAATGAGAACGCTTTACACTCCGCTCTCTAACAGCTTGTAGATTGCATTTTTTCGTTGAATTACGACACCCAGTGACTAAAATGAATGCTCTACACTGATTTGTAAGCTTCCCTTTGGACACCAAGAATTCGTATGTATCATAAATGTCACCATTAGGTGCCGAGCGAGACCCATCTCCCCAACATTTGGGTTTGTTGTTCAGGTGCTTAGTAAAAATTTATGTATTAAACCATATCTTGCCTCCCCCCATTTCCCCCACTTTTTCTGATGGTTGTACTTCTAGATAAAAGGAGCCAACGTAGACAACCTTGACTTTATAAGTGAAGGAATGGGATTTTCATTATTAATATCTTTAACTACCTAACTTCAATTCATCCTCTCTCTCTCTCTTTCTCTCTCTCTATATATACGTATAAAAAATATATATATCAGGAGGTTCCACACTAAATCCACTGCGAAGTAGAATATATAAACCAAAGAAAGCAGACTTCTGATAACGTTTCGCGTTTTGCTTGATCACATTCTTAACTTACATTTTTCCTCAACATTTATACATCGGCATAAAATCTAAAATTCTAGCCTTTTTGTGTTGGAATAAACAAGAAATAAACAACAAATAAAAAATTACAGTTCATCTTTAGGTATCATTTACTAAAATAATTTCCAAAGTAGTCGTATCCTGGCAATGTTTTGACTGGATATGGTCTGCGTCGTTTGATTTGTATGCTATAACGATGTCATCGGCATGTCCAAATTTCAAGGCATTTGTTCCGATATATTGGTATATCTTTAATCATGTAAATACATTGGACAGTAAAAGAGCTAGTACAGACCTCTGTGGAACACCATTTGCAATTGGTTTTTTTATTACTGATATCGTTTCCTCAAAGCACAAATAATATGTTCTTTCACCTGACATTTTGTTTAACAGTTTGATCGTTTTCTTGTTTTTGATGCATTTTGCTATTTGATACATTAAGCTGTCGCCCGATGCAGTTCTTATGCTGCTAACAGATAGAAGAAAACAGCACCCGCTTTTTCGTTTTGGTCAAGGCCAACTTGTATGAAAGATATCAGCGCCAGAACTTGTTCGACCGTGTCATGGCCAGGCCGGAATCTTACCTTCTGAGGTGGTATGACTGCATCTAAAGTTGGTGAGATTCTGGTTAATACGATTCGTTCTAGTAATGTAAAAAGGCAGCATAGCAGGAACGTTTGGCGATAGCTAGCTGGGTCGTCTACTGGCTTGCCTCGTTAAAGGGTGGCAAGAATCTTAGCTTTTTCCCAATGTTCTTGGGTATTCTGAAGTATGGGTGACATCTGAAAGTGCGAGTGCTAGCCAATTTAGTGCCCTGGGGCCAACTTGTTTAATCATGCCAGGGTACACACTATCAATTCCGGCAGTTTCCCCAGACGTCATGATTTTGGTGATATGAAAGGTGGACCTTTAATTTTCATATAGAAAATTTTAACTTCATTGACTAGTTTTCACTGTTTATATAGAAAATGCAAGGGACTTCAATATATATAGACATCTATATAAAAGGCATGTCAAAAAGCACCTTAGCATTAGGGGAGTAGGCGGCACGTGGTTTCACTTTTTTGTCCAAGTTTTATCACGTATGAATACACTGGATAGATTTTGTCATTTAGAGAAAACTTCGTTCCCCCTTCCTCGCACTTGGATAGTCGGTGCTACGGCTAAGCTATTAACAGTTCGTTTTGCTCTCATGCTAAGGAAGTAAAAAAGCAGAGTTTTTGAACCTGTTCATAAGCGACTTGCAGTGTTACGGTACAGTGCAGTCGTATGATATTATTTCCATCACATGAACGGAACAGATTCCTTTCTATAAGAGGCTACTTAGTTTACCAGGGCTTCCTCCTTACGAGTTTAGAAATAGATTAGGACAAGCACTAGGGCCTACTGGCAGTGGAGGTAAAAGGTCAACATTTCCTTCGGGTTAAGAATAATTTCCTAATTACTGAAAATGTTGGGGCAACGGATCTGGTTTAATAGTATCATTTGTGTGGCCCAACTTTTGTCACTGTTAATTGGTACCGCCAAAACAAAGTACCCTCATCTGCATTTAGGGCGCCCTTAAAATTCTTGCCAAGTTATCTTATTCTTATGCTAAACATACCAAATTGGAACGAGTGGGGGAGAGAACTCCTATGGTGATAAAAGCATGCAGTTACTCAAAGTTCATCAGAAGATTTCTTAAGACCTTAAATTGTGTGTCATAGAAAGAACGCGTTGTTGGAATGAGACACTCGTGTCTCTATCTCATTAATTAAAGTTTTGAAAGATGACGGCTGCTTGATTTGTTTGCTAATTTGAGTGGAACTCTGGTATGAACTAGTGACTGTTTTTGCACCAAGAGGAATTCTTTTGTCTAGGCAAGATCGAGGTGAACGTGGGCTTCTCTTGTAACTAGACTATGAATAGCCTGGTTCAGGTGTCCGCCTTTTGAGGTGGAGACTGAAACAAGTAAAAGTTACTATACTACTTGAATTGTGGGACACGGTTTTGGAGAAATTTTAAATAGATTGCCCATAAATTCGGCATTTCAGTGCTTCAAATCTCTGCTTAAATTTGTCAAAACCCAAGAGATCTGAACTTGACTGATACAAAGAAAAGGAATGACCAAATCTACAATCAAATAGTACGGGACCTCTTTAAAAAGACAAACAGAGTGTCATGTAAGTATCATCTCGACGAGGAAAGTTCTTCAGTCGAAACACTGTTTTCGGATAGAGATGATATTAAATTGAAAGTATTTGTCATTGCAAAAGTCAAAATGTCTTTAACAATTTGACATCAGCTCTTGAACATTGCATAGAGAGATATAAAGACATCGACGTCAAGTTTGGATTTCTTTCCGCAATAACGCAGCTCAGCAATGACAACATTCAAATAGCAGCAAGGAACTAAATGGAATGATATCCTAATGACTTTGAAGACTGCTTTTGTTGTATTTCACAGAGATGATAGGTTACTCAATGTCGAATAATCTATTCACAGGTCATCAATTACTCTATTAACAGTTTGTGGTCTTTGCTTCGATGAAAGTTGCCTAGATACCTACCTTGTATACAATTCGTCTTGTTCATACAGAAATCCTTAGAAAGTAAAAATTATTCGAGAATATTCCGGAAATTTATAGTGTTTCCTATAGAAACTTCTGGAAGGTTCTAGAATCCTATAGCACCTGACAGAGCATTCTAGAATGTTCTAGAAGGTTATAGAGTGTTCTGGAAGATTAAAGAATGTGCTGGAAAACTAAAAAAATTTCCAGAAGAATCTAGATTAAATAGTGCTGTTGCCTAGACAAGTCAAATTAGGGTAGTCCCATGCAGTGGTGTAGTTGTAAAAAATGCAGGGACCATACGGTGGGGACGAGACCTGAAGGGCCCGCTCACGAAGCTGAGGGGGGCGAGGGTGCGGCGCCCCGTTGGGAAAAATTTTCAGCTTGTTCCGCCTCCCCCCTGGAAAGTGTGATAAACAACAGGATTTCATATAAAAAGCTTATTCCGCTTGTCACATAGATTGTTCAAGTTGGTCGTTAATTCCTCTTTGATAAAGGGTA
>JAAAKL020015237.1:0-11581 GCA_010016065.2 Carybdea cf. marsupialis auct. non (Linnaeus, 1758)
TCTATCAGTTCTCAAGTTGTCTACTTTTGTACAAGGCTTTTTCTGTCCATGGGTGATATTTTAAAAAACTCATTAAGATTTCATAATCTTTCTATCTATGATATAAAGTATTCTCTCCTAATATCGGTATTAACTTATGAAGAAAATAAATGAGCGGTTCTCCAACGAGCATGCCCACTTGCTGTAATAACTACAAATTTATCGTGATCCATCTCCGTATCAGGAAGTAATATCAGCCAATTATGTATTTGTTTACATTCTATGCTATAAAAAGTATAACAATTGCTGCTAACACCCCCACGAATGAGGATTTACCTTTGGGATTAGCTGTAAATCTGGTTCATCGCATAAAGCAATGGGTTAACGTGTGTGGTTCTGTTTATGCCCTTGTGATACGGGATCTTTGGTGATCGGTGGGTAGTTAGTGTATGGAACAGAACATACAACCAGAGTTAATAACACAGCCATGGCATTATTTCCAGCTTTCTCATTTGGCACCTCTTATATTACAATACGTCAAATTACAATCGATATAGAAGGTGTCATTAAAAAGAGATTGGTGCTCTGTTTTTCCGTCAGCCATAGCTATGTAACCTATGCAAAATATAAGGGGAAACGGCATTCTCCTTTTTTCTAAGTTAAGAAAAGTATCAATTTTTGATTTCAAGTAAAATGTTTGTAAAACTTTACGTTTGAAAACATATACTACCCGTTCATGAGTTAGCTTTCAATCCACGAAGTACTGCGTTAAGCCCACGTATGACAAATGTGAAACCTCATAACGCAATCTCCTTTCTTGACTTTTAAAATAGATTGATTTGAAATGATATGGTAGGAAAAAAACCGGTGATGGAAATGTGTTGCATTGATGTAACAGGATTTACTTTAGGGCTAATGAAAAATGAGTGTAATTGTTCAAAAACCCGTTCTCTCTGATAATGCATTTACTTCCATGACAATTGATAGTTTAACCTTTGACAGGGTCGACACTAGCATGGAGCAGGGCTCAGACGAATTTGAGGTTCTGAAAATCAGCAAGGAAGTACTACTACTTGGAATCAATGACAGCAGCACCAGTTTAAGGTAAAAACATTCTTATTTTATGGAAATAGATACGTAATTTTTTATATTCGGTCATTGAATAAACATAAAACCAGCTTCGTTTTACCTAATAATTTACCCCGAGGATTTCATGAACCAAATCCCAAATGAATCTATGGCGACTACAAGATATCATACTTTAGAGCCTCGCTTGTAAACCCAGGCGCTTGCAAGTTTGACGAAATATAGCCAATTCCCTGCTTAACAAAAGCGCTAGTGCTCTAAGACCCTCATGGAAAAGCTGATAAAGTGTCAAAATCTAAAGCCCTGATGTTTAGGAGTACGCATGACGTAAAGTTAATCAGCACACCTGCATCTTTTCCGAATTACAAAAATGACAATGTATCAATTACATCAATTTGAAGCTTACGTATAGCAAGGATTTTTCTGTGCATTAAATTGGTCGCAGTTTAAGTTTTTGAGTCTTTACTGAATTTTTCTGATGATGAACCTCAGGCTGATGAGTGCAATCATTACATAACGTATTATCCAAAATATGTTACATTCTTTTCCGTATTAATTTAGGAAAATTTTTTTTTGTCTACTATTGTTAAAATTAGTAATCACTAAAAGCATGCCCTATAATTTCCATTTCACTCTTATTCGTACCTAGTCTTAAGATTCTAAACTTCTGGAGGCACGAAACTAGACTACCATCGTCAACCATCGAAAGATTGATTGAGATTCTACGAGCATTGTATTCACCCAAGACAGAAAGAGAAGTTAGTAAATCCCTTCTCTAGTTGCTCTTTCTTATTTTGCATTTAGAGTCACGCGAAATATACCGCCAGATTTTAGCATTTGTCTCCCCGACTTTCAACCTGATTTCAACTTGTATAGGCCTTTCCTCAACAAACATAGTAAAGCACTTCGCCCAAATTCTGTGTACTTCATGTATGTACCTGCTATGCATATTCAATCTCTCTTTACATATGACATTTACCCCGCAGCTTAGGCCTGCTATCGATGATGTTGTTTTATGTTCCACTCCTTGGATTGCGAAAACACGTTGTAGCCGCACATACGATTATTCTTTACTATTTTGTCATCATGGTCTCGTCCCAGTTTTAGTATAAGTTCTATCCTTGGTACGGTGAAACAAGTAAAGTTTATATCTTACTCAAGATTATTACGGCGAGAATCTGCTCCGAACATTGTATGTTTGGTTCGCTGCTCTAATCAATAGTTTACTTCTGCCTCAGTATTGCCCCTGTATAGCCATCGTTTCTCTGACTAACCTACCCTTGTATGATGTCATCAGAACTATAGTTTTTATTCAACTTGGATAACAACTTCTCTTGAAATTACCATAGACATGACAAGCAATGTCTCGTCACGGTTGTTGCAGGTTTGTGGGGTCAACGTGAAGAGTTAGTGCTCTTCCCTGCCCCACATAGGCACAGCTTTTTTTTTCATGATTCGGGCCATTGTAGATGCAAATAGATGGATAGTACCTTTGTGGCAAAAACGCACCCATGAAACCGTGAAGTTCCATTGGCTTACTTTGTTTTTCTTTGTGCCAGTCCAATCCGTTGACATAAGGGTGTGTTTTAGCAATTTTTTATGCACCGACGGTTAGTCGGAAACACGTGCAAAGTACACTTTGGGGTAGTTGATAATTGTGTCAGTAGCATCCAAACCAACGTTTTCACGATGTTTTTAAGCTTGTGTGCTCTCTTGAAACGGACAAAAGTTCTGAACGTTTGATATATGTTTATTTGCTTTCTTTTTCCAGTTCCTGAATTACTCAACAAATCTGATGCTACAGTTGACGTCACTTAGTCCGGACTATTCTATGCCATTGTTCGATCAACCCTTAGATGCTGAAAAGAAGTTCCAGGTAAAGAGAGAAGTCAAAGTTACACAATACTTCTACAACACTTTTTCTGACATAGATTAGTATGAGGCAATAGAGACTCTAGGTAGGAAAAGCAATCTGAAGATAAATACAACTTAATAACTTACATAAGCAATTATGTTTACCTTAGCATGAGTGTGATCCTGAAACAAGATAGCAGAACATACGTGCAACCGTGTTCACTCTTTATGTCTTCCGTTCTTATCCGTACTTATCCGATGTCAATGATCGTCAACTTTGTTGTTGAGTGTACGAATATGAACAATATTTCCCACCAATGTAGAAAACTATAAGTCAAAATTAATAGTGATCAACACATTTTGAAATATAGGCCTTATTTATTGTAATAAAAAGTGATGCGGTATGTTGATAAATACTTTCTCAGCTTCTAAGATATGCAAAACATGAGAAATATTAGTAGTCAATTTGCTGTCACTGTTTTACCTGATGAAGGTTTTTTTCCTTCAAGGATTACCAGATCAATTTTTCTTGGCAAAGGCAAAGAGCAGCAATGACTCCACTTTTTGCTGTTACACAAGTGTTCAGCCAGAGCCAGTCTCGGAGTGAAAGCAGCTATGGAAGTATGGAAGAGGGTATGATAAGAGCAACGCAAACTAACTTTAGTTTCACTCAGACTCAGGATCAGCAAGGAACCATATCATCGGCAGATTGGATGAGCCCTAGTATTCAGGTAAATGAGACTGAATGACCCCATGCTTTGCGGCCTTCGTGCCCTGTAAATAAATTATGAAACTTATGCCATTTTGGATTGAATGAATGTAGGATGAAAACTGTCAGAGGGCACCTAGAATTATTACAAAAATTGTTGCGCATTAGATGTTGCGTTGCGTCCTTGTAGTTTTGTATTTAAATGCTACCTTCTAAAACGGTACCGTAAGCCTTTAAGTACACTTTCTACCAACTGTTTTGGATGACCAGCACTTGGCGTAAAGTTCCAACAAGTGGATGTCGCTTTCATTTGCTATTTCAATAGTTAGCAGTATTAAGCAATGTATCAATGTAGACAAGCAGTGGTGTGTTTATTTGTTTATTAATAGATGTATGTTTAGTACTAATGTAAATCTTGCAGCTGAAACTAAATGCACGTTAGCATATTCAATATCTTCCAAATCCTTTAAAGGGACACCCATCCTTATATTTAAGACTGTGGGCAAAGTCTCCACCAAACTTTCAAAGTGAGAATGAGCCTTTAGTCCGTTTTAACCTCGCTCCGGTTTCTTTCTAAACTCCATTCACAACTACTACCTTTATAGATCGAATCGGCATCGTTTATACCGACAAGAGCATCCATGGATTCACAGTCTGCATTACTGATAAAGCAGCTTAGGAGGAAGGCTAGAGCTGAGTTTGGGAAGGGCATGCGAAAACCCGGCATAAGTTCGCCGACGCCTACTGATGAAGTTGACGCGGGAGAAACTGATAAGTCTGACGTCTTACGACTCAAGCGACGCTTTATGAAAGATCAAGAGGTAAGCAGAAAGTTTTTTGCCAAGCAAGAGATTCGAAAACAAGAAAGACGGGAGCAAGCCCTCGAACGCCAAAAAGCTGCACATGATCACCGTGTAGTCATGTACAGAAAATACAGGTCTGGGGAACTCCCTGATATTCAGATAAAGCATTCAGAGCTTATAGTTCCACTTCAAGCCTTAGCTCAGCACGATAGTATTCTTGCTCAGCGCTTGTTTGTAAATCTTGTTGATGCAGTTGTTGCACAGCTACCGGAGAAACTAACACCACAAGTTCTTGAAAAGGCACAGTCTGATATTCATGCGTCGCTTGATGTGATGCTTAGCTCCTCGACGTTGTTCTTTTCACCATTCATCCACGCCGTCGAAGACGCTTGCTACAAGCAGAGAGACTTAAGTCTTAATCCTATATCAGTAGCAACAGCGAGTAACATGGGAAATGAACAGCCGATTGGTATCCTACTATTAGAAAAACAGTTGCTGAAGTCCAGTTCAGCAGAAGAACCTCGACAAAAGCGAAGAAAAGGAGTTCAAGAGGCGCCTGAAAATGCAGCAACGTGGACACAATTAGCGAAGCTGTACAAGAGCATTCACGAATATGAATATGTGCACAGTATCTTCAGCAACCAGTTGTCAAACTCAAAAGTAACGCAACAGGCATTCGGAGCGGAAGTTAGAAACGACTATGCGGCTGCGGTGAAGCTGTACAACAAGGTAAGTAAACTAGAGGCGTAGAGCCAGGTATTGTTTTGTTGCAAGTTAAATTTAACTTTTTGATTGATTTGCATTTTCCATAGTGGTATTTTTATTTGTACTATAACATATACATGCTAAATATAATGGTGGGGAGTCTGTCTTAACATTTTTACAAGTTTAACGTCATTAATGAAGGGTACTTGTTGTTAGGTGTTACGCTGCTTTACATAAAATACTTTCTCGTGGGCAGTTGTACGGATTTGTAACTGTACAAACAGATAGCCCTGACGTGTGTTGGTAACTATATTTAAGTGACAATTCATCACTTGTTCGTTTTACACCGTATGAAAACCTTGTGTAGATGCATCTTTCGGAAAAAGTATTGAAACTAACTAGTATCTACTATTTCAAAATGGGCTTTTCGTGAGGAGATTAGCTTGCCTTTTGAAAAACAACTCTTGGATTCCAGCTTGATTGTTGCACAAAGATTTTATGCGATTTGGTGATGTTCATGATTCTAAGTTTACTACGAAAATTTGACGGGTAGACAAGTTGATATACTATTGATATGAGGTCGAACGTACAGCCTTTAGACACTATATTTATATCGCTTTCAAGTGAGATGATATCTTGTTTAGGCGAATTTTATATTTTTCCATCAATTGCTTTCGATTCTGTGCTAAAGAATGATATGGTTTGTACAAAGGCGTTTACTTAGATACTTCGGTTGTCCTTCAGGACAGCCATCAAATTTCACATGTCTTTACAGGGTATCCTTACCCGAGATGATTGCCTTCCTCCTGTGCGTTGTCAGCAGCAGTAGGTTGCCTGTGAAAATAATAGTCCTCCTTACTCTGCTTGCATTACCCTTTGTAGGCTTCCAATATACAAGTTTGCTTATTTCTTCTTTATGTTGCACGTAGTGTCCAACTAGGGCTAACGTCCGTTGCCGTATTTTTTCGTTCCTCGTTGTTACTACTTTTTTCTTATGTTAGTATGCATGTGTTAGTAGTCATGCGTATCCAAGGGTACTTTCACAACTTGTTTGAATTTGCTATTTTCCTGCTACAGGCCTTGTCAGGACAGAGTAGTGATTCAGATAGCCCGCTAATGGAGGAAGAGGAATTCTGGGACTATTCTAGGATCAAGGTAAGGACATTTGCAAGCGTGTATCTTTTATAGTTAGTCGTATTTCGTATTACTTTTTATCTAGCTGAAGCTCAAGATTAGGTGAACTTGGTAAAGAGCTTTCAAGCAACTCAGTTCTTCGCAATATTTTGTAAGTCGCCCGCCACTTCCCTTTGGGTGTTATCGTTTAAGTTTAAGGCTAAGCTGGTCGGCATCGTTATGAAAAAAGGCAGCAGTATGAAAAGAAGAAAGGCGTATTCGCTTTGCTTCCTACGAAGATGAAACATCATTGATATATTTGTGCAGATGACACTTTGACATTGTGTGACCACGTTGTGCCCCAATTTTAATGCTTTATTGTTATTCTACATTATAATTTCAGTGTTATGAAAACCTCTGTCAATGGACAAATCTTCTGCAGTTGACTTTGCAAAGTATAGATGAAGATAGTCCTGCCAACATCAATAAAATATGGGATGATGTTGCACTTCAGGTATAACATATTTTCAAAGTTTTGCTGTATATCACTTTGTAAGTAGGGTGCATATCGGTGGCTAAAAGTTTGGTCTTACATTTTAACTCTGATATTGCAATAACAATTCCATGCTGTTCACGTAAATATTTTCAATTGTTTAAGATTTGTTTGCGTTTTTAAGTTTCTCTGTTAAGATCCTAGGGCCGCTCAGATTGTAAGCGGTGGAATACTTAACACTGACGATTAAAATGGCAGGGACTGGAAAAGCTTTGATACACCTGTACTGAGAATTTGTTGGATCAACGATACTTTTTGATAATGATGTTACAGTGAAGAATCAGGCAAACGTCTTTGCATATTGACTTTAGTTTAACAATTTTCTTACTTCTCGTTGTTATTGTTTGTTATTTCCTTCGTAGAGGTATACGTACATCACCTTTTTTCTGGCCAAAATTCCATTATTTGCGACAATTGTCGACAATTGGTAATTGCCAAGGATTTTCTGCAATATCAAATCCAGTGCATACCTTGAAACCCATTACAACAGTACAGCTTTATTTGGTTGGAGAACGTTTTGCATTGATTAAAGCTAATAGTACAATTCTCCTGCATCTGGATTTATTTCTTTCCAGGAACAATATCTGCCAAGTTATGTCTTGAGTAATGTCAAGTTGTGGTGTCAAGGGCGGATGACGGAGATGCATCCTAATTTTCAACAGTTTTTGGAGGATGCATTGGAGGTTGAGGATTCAAGACAATATTTGGAGGTACTTCGGAACTTGATTACTCATAACCACTGATCTCAGAGATCAGTGCCCATAACCTATTTATGATTTGGTAATGCTGTTGATGTAATTTTATCTTGAGTATTAATTTCAAGATTCCACGTCCAATTTAATCAATAGATATAGTGCGCTTCAATAAATCATGAACGTTTATTATCAATATAATATTTTTTACATTTGAAGTTGTATGGGGTTTTGTTCGATGCTAGTCTCAAGCCCGAGTCCGAGGCTGGTAATCCACAAATGCAATGACATTTTATTCCACTCTTCTCTAGCTTCTCTAGTAGTAATTGCTATATTTTAGGAGTATAGCACCACGGAATAAATGCTCATCATACAGTTGGGCTCTTGCAACATCTTGTGCAACTTTATACTATTTGGTTTATACCTAAAGAAGGCGTGAATCACGATATTAATTTGTCAGGTATCTTCAACCCGATCCGAGTAAAAATGTGTTAGAACAATAAGTCTCAAATTCTTTCAATTACGGTTTTGGTTTTTTTTGGGTTTTTTATTGTAGTCACCCTGATCAAGGCCGAAGCCACTTCTAGGAACGGGTTACTTTTTCCTTTTCGGATGACAATCTATTCATGCTTACTTTTTATGCTTACTTTTCATGCTATTTTATGCTTGCTATTTTTGCTATTCATGCATGTAGTCCCCCCTCTGTCCTATCTCTCGAAACATAGTTTCCCACTTCACTATAGCAGATGACAGAGCACAGTACCTCCGGGATCATGGCAGGCAAGCTCAGGATCGGTTCGAACTCACGACCCTCGGAGTGTGAGTCTGACACTCTACCACTATACCACTACTGGGTTGTTACAATATCGCAGTAAGTTAAGTCGATTTGTCTTTGAAAGCCTTTTGCCAGCACAATATGTATTCAATAGTATGTACGAACGCAAAAGAGGGACTACAACACTAAATTGTGTGAACCATAAAGCATCATCGAGTGAGTACCGTCATTGAGAGCTGAATCGAAGACACTATTCTTATACAAGTCTATATTACTTTTTGTTAAGAGATCCTTAACTGATTCCAGAAAGCTGTTATTAGTGGCTTGAAGCAGAAGCTCGCTACGAGTAGTGTGGATTCTCCTTTAAAGTGTTGGGTTTGAGGAATATGCCATTCAAATGATATGGGCGCCAGTGCTTTGCAGTAACAACTCTCTTCTGATTTATTATCTGCTATGTCGATTGCGTTGTTGCTTATCAGGTTACTACAAGTCACTCCTGAGTTGACACCCCAATCGTGATAACGAGGATAATAGTAATGCCAACGTCGATATAGAGAGAGAAACTTGAATGCGTCCATTTCAAGCTAGCTTAGAGCTAACTTAGCTATGAGTAATTGTTTTGTTCAGTGTTGGAGGGCGAAGTACAGTCACACTCTGAAAACTGAGAATCTCTTCAATAAAGGAGGTTAGACAGTTTGAAACCATGGCAATTGACCGATTGCTTTTTAAAATTGTAGCCTGATAACTTCCCTTTTGTTTTTGTAGAATATTTAGCATCTGAAGCACCAGCAGATTATTCTTTTTGCTTGTAGCCCACTTCTTTATAATTTGAACCCTTTTTATCTCGAACTTTTGCCCTGGTGTCGTTAGAGTTCGAAACATTGAATACATGACTTCAGTGCGAGTCTTCGTCATTTGAATAATATCCTCTGGTCAACTTTCATCATAAGTGGTCGCTAGCTTACTTAATTACTAATTCTGAGAGGTTTTTAACATTTTATGTGTTTTCTCTGTGCTGTAGACAAGGTTTGCCGAGGAATTAGCGCTGATCAGCATTCTTCAAGATGAGAATAGTAAAGCCCGTCATTATCTTACCGTTGGGGCTCAAGGGTTTCTACAGGTGAGAAGGTTATTATTATTTTCTATGCGCATTAAAAAAAGTGGTCTCATTATTAAAGATACGTAAACGTACACTTTTCATATACTGGCATCCTTCTGCACTCAGAAGCAAGCCTTGTGTTAAATTCCCATTTATGGTATCAGGACCCTAACTCAACATAGAGTATACAGCAAATCAACTACACCTTCGTTACTTTATTATCCTTCACAACCGTTCACTATCATCGCAGCTGGTCTTAGCCTTACCTTTGTTCTTGGGATAATATACACAATCGTGAGAACATCTTATTTAGTACATTTATTATCGCATAATACCCACTGTATTGATAACATTTAGTTTCCATGTATTTTTAATCTGTTATTTTATCTTACTGTCTTACTTTTCTTACGATAGGACTGGTGTAACATGAGTAAATTGCTTGGTAAGAGTCGTTTTGCAAGACTACAGAAGTTGCAAAAGATGCAGGAATTGGAAGAATACCTTCATCTTGTATCTATGGGAGGTAAGGAAATACTTCTTTACAAGAGCCAGAAAGGAGTTTTACAGCCGGAAATATTGTATAATTAAAGTCCTATAACTGTCATAATTACCTCAAAAGTCTTAAAACATTGGAAAATGTCAAGACTCTATAAAGGAATTAGTATCAATATTCCTGCTGTTACTACAAGAGTGCATTCTTTGAGATTATCGTTTTTAGAATTAATTCACTTCTGTAGGGTTATAGATACTTGGAAAAGAAAAACCATGCGAGGCAACAGTTACGTTGAGCCCCTTCTGTGTATATTACCTGTATGCCCCTTAGCGAATTCGTGGATCTTGTGATTGGGTACTTTAGATGCATTGTTAAGGCTATAACGAGTAACCTCATATAAACTATTTGGATGTGTTAGACGCCTTGGGTTTTTTTTGCTTTTAAGCTTGAAAAAAACTAGTGGAATATAAAAGCGTATCGCCAACGGGATTCGAACCTATAACCCACGCATTCGCGGATTTGCTAGAAAAACATGTTTGAATTGATGATCAAAGAGCAGAAATGATATTTGAACCTTACCGTAATCTCAGTATGTTTAGAATTCGCATTAGCACCTCAAATATCATCACGCCCCCTACCCCTAGGGTTAAGGGGACCTCAGGTTGTGAAGCAATGCTTAAAGGCAATGAAGACGATAAATTATGTAGAAGCTGGGTATCTATTTAGTTCTGCTCTTATTTCTTTGTTGTACGGCTTTCATGCACAAGTTGACCTGGCTCGGTAATAGATCATCCAGAAATGTAAATCTGATATTTATGTTGATTGCTCTGCTTAGTTCTCTGTCATACACCTGCTGGTATGAGTTTTCTTCCAGTTTTCTAACTTGAGCCACATACATGTCAAAGATTGGCATAACTACAGATCGTACTAATTAGGAGGAAACACTTTGAAAATTAATCTTTTGAACGGAACATCAACGGAAAATGTGAGTTTATAGTGATTATTAAACGTTCTCTCTCTGTGTCAGTAATGGAGAACCTACCTTGATGCCATGTTTGTTACAATTTTCATAACCAATTGTTTATACTGCTTTTCACAGCTGCTGTTATGTGATTTTAGACATCGTAAAATTCTTTTCGCGTCATTAACACTTATTTCCCTAGACTTGTATCACTAGACGCTACATTTTAAAATATTTTCGATTTCCAGGTTCCCTCAATTCATCATCCATCGACCATTTGTTAAAAGTGTGGCATAAGAGGCTACCAAACCGACTTCTGGATCCCATATCTGTATGGGATGATATTATTCTAAGCAGGTATTGCTTTTAATAAATTGTATGCGAAATACTTGGTTTTCACTGTGCAGAGGCGTATATCGTATAACGGGTTACCTTTACCAGTCGTCTCTTTTCACCGGGAATTTTTCACGAATAGTGTCCCTTACAAGTGAATTTCCAAAATGTTTAGTAACGTAAGAACATTATACTATGCAACGAAGTTGTTCTCTTCTGTAACTTTACCTAAAGTTTCCTTAGAGGGACTAACATTTAAAAAGGTAGAATGCTTGGTTACCCAGTTTGTTAAAGTTAGTTACACTATCGACTACTGTCATTTTTCCAAAAGGGTTAGCCTGCTTCTAAAGTACACTATTCCTTAGTTTCTCATCTTTTTAATATAGTGTGTTGTTTCTGTTGTACATTTGACATGATTTAAATATT
>JAAAKL020015238.1:0-11580 GCA_010016065.2 Carybdea cf. marsupialis auct. non (Linnaeus, 1758)
CAAGATACATTTAATTTTGTATAGAAAAATATTCCATACTCAAACTTATCACCTCGCCGTACATGCCTAGGTACACTCAAAAAACAACTACTGACTAATTATGGACTCTTCAGAGATGTTGGATATGCCATGCTCTCCTATTACACGTTCCTCAACAGTTTTATAGCCCTAATTCGCTTTTTACTATAAGTAGGTTTCTTATTTTAAATACTCGTGCAGCTTAAAAATTTTGTGTACAAGTGAAATTATTTAATATGATATGCTACATTTGATGTCTGCAAATGGCAAACAATTTCTTATTCATATGAATTTGTTTAATTCATGACAACTACATATCCAGGTGACGGCGAGGAGGAATTCAAAGAGAAGTTAAATACATGGTTTCACCGTTAGAAGGTTTCAGTGACACTGCTCCTTGTGTATCCCTGCTAACCTTCCTTGGTCAATAAAACTACGTTGGTGTTCTCAAGGCCTACTTCTTGTTCGCACTACATTTATTCGTTTTTGATTATCAGGGACTGTTACTGTTTTAAGAGCAATTTTTGAGTTGTTTGATCTGTTTTGTGTTGATATCGATTAATCGTGGCTGATTTGCAAGAAATTTCCCTCGAGAAGTTCCGTCTGTGCAGCGTTGAAGCTTTAAAGTCGTACCTCACTGTGCGGAAGCAGTCAATTGATGGTACTGTGGAAACAGCCTCTAACTATGGCGGTCTTCTGGCCGTTGGAAAAGGGAATAGCCTATAAGGGAATAAGGTGAATTAGCTTTAGTAGTAAAGCCTAGGGGAAGAATGTATCATAAATGCACAGAGACAATCAATGAGTGGCGATGTTAACTGTTGGTCTCGTTTGCTTAGAATACAGCAATCGACATTTGCAATGACACAAATTATGGATGTCAGGAACTGTTTACATGAAAGAGAATCGGGTTGTTAAGAGATGTGTACATAACTAGCTTCTTGGTCTGCATCCTCCATGAGTATGATGTAAGTGTAGAGAAAATCTGTCGGTATCAGCCGACTAGGAGTATCTACCACCACGTCAAAGAATGCCCTTGTTTCTAGGATCATTTTTGTACACATTTTCATTCTGGTCGTCAACTGTCACAGGAAAGGATTCATTGAAGGTTAGGCTACTTGAAAATATCGATTCCATTTACATTGTGTGTGTATTTGTGTGTGTGCGTGCGTGAGGGGTGTATGCACTTTATAAAGGTAAAGAAGCTCGGTATGCTTCCATCAGTATGGATAAAGAAGATGAAAGAAGAACAAAAGTCCAGTTAGTAGTAGCAGAAGATAATTTAAGGCGAACGTGTGAAATATGTCATCAGCAAGGGCGTACTCTCTAACTTAGGAGGCGCTTCTCAAGAAACAAAAAATATCAAAAAATGACTAGTTATTACCTGATTTCTGGCTCACAACTGCATCTGTCAACTGAATCAATGCCCGCACTTGGAAACGAACAGGAATTCTTGATCGCATTTCAAAATCGTGACTTGATCTGAAAGTAATCAATTCTTCTCTCTGTCACCGGGAATTATCCAGGTATAGCACCGACGTGGATGCACATCGAGCAATTTGTTGCAGATGACCATATCGTTCGTTTTGTACCAATCTATGGGTGTATCACCTTTGTTGTTCCTTTCTCCAAGGCCGTAGGGTCCAATAGGTTTTCCGTCTCTTTCCTCGCCGATTTTGGCGTTGACGTTACCCATGACGATGGTGATGTCGTCTGACTTACACTTTGCCGTCATCTCGTCGAGGGAGCCATAGATGCTATCGATCTTATGGTCCTCGGCTTTTGCAGTACATGAATAGAATGTTTACATTGAAAGGACTAACTCTGAGTTTGATTAGCATTGAGCGATTGTTCTTGGTCCAGAAGAAGAGTACAGAGTTGGCAAAGCAATCATCGAGAACTTGTCGGACCCCTCGTCGATGTTGCTCCTCGCCTGAGTAATGTATTCGTTTCTTTTCTCTCCTGATGTCCCCTGCACCAGTTCACCTGCTTTCACATAGGCCTAGGCATGATACTTTCATCCTGAGCGCGAACGTACCACGTAGCAATCTTTGTGAGCTTGGAACTAAAGCTTTTGGCCCTTGAGGTTGATTGCAGTGCTACAGTCACTGGATGGCGGTTCCTAAGATCCTCCACACTTACGTCGTTACCGAGCGCGGGGCTCCCGCGCACGAAACGTCGGGCCCCGTTGACGCCGTTTTCTTTGATGTTACATGACCGTGACATCATGATAGTTGTTTGGGCTTTAGCACTAGAGCGGGGTGGCCCAGGTCCCTTCTCCGGGTGAGCATGTCAGTTCGGGCTAGAAGTCAATTGGGTGCTGAGCCGCTCACCTTATCCAGTCGGCGCCGTCGGTATTGGTTGAGCTCCCCGAAACCCCACTGGCTGTAGGGTTTTAACGATCAGCATCAGTCGAACGCGTTGAGGTCTGTTCCCGTCGTTCACTCATAATGAGGTTTAGTGAATTTAAGGTTACACTAACACCGGTATTTTTATCGAGACACCATCTCTAAAAGGGTTGCCAACCAAGGCTTAAGAGGCCCTCCCCATGAAACAGACTTGAACCGACCGGTCACCATAATTATTGCCCCCCCCCCCAAATTAAACTGTAGTAACCATAGAGGCTAACATTTATTGAAAATACTGCTCTTTGGTGTGCGCTTTTTGATTGATCTGACATAAAGGTCACACCACCCTCCTCCCGTGATATGCACTGTATGATTGTCCCCCCTTCCTATCCGACTGAATTCTGCTTCTGCTACTCCCTTGACATCTTAGCTCGCAAATACAATATAGTTATGTACGCTATTTATATGATTGAAAATCAATTTAAAAGTCTGAGATTGAAGCGTCGGTAGTGCTTCTGTACTTCAGTAATTTAAATCAATTGTGAGAAAGCAATGTGACCAAGAAAGTGTAAAACACCTGTTTCAATACGTCAATATCGAATTCATTGTCTTGAAGAAGAATGGCAAAACTATGAAATTGATAACAGACTCTAAAAAGAGTAGGCGATCTTTAACATGAAACCATAAATAATTGCAACTCAATTTAGAAAACAATTCAATCTTTGTCAGTAAAGATAATTGACTGGTACCGCAAATAGTTCAGCTGACCTGTAAAAATCGAAGTGTTAAAGAATGTCCTAAATATGCGCACTAAAGAATACCCTTACATTAATTACCATTTTTGTTTTTTTCACATACTGTATCTTCTCACCTAGGATAATATACAGTCTACAGTGGTTAAAATAATTTTAGTGACAAAAAATATCTTTATCGTGTAAAAATATACGTTGTTAAAAGGTACAAATACGAGCAACGTTACACTTCAGCCGATTTTCTATATCATAGGCTGCATGCATTATGCTGATTATATAGATGAATAAAACGGAAAGGACCCAAAACGACTAAGCCATGCCTGATACAGTTCCAGATCAAAGAGATACAAATTAGACTGACGTTAAAATATAATCGATATAAAACAAGAATCAGTCTAGAACGGCAGAGGAACACTTTAATGTATTTTATACTTATAAACTTGCCTTCTTCAGAGTTGTTACAATGCTGAGCTTAAGAGTTCGTTATTAATGTATATCACGTGACAAAAATATGAATTCCAGCTTGCTGATTATATGTATGATTCATATTTCCTACCAATATGAAGTGCTCAAATTCAGCCAAAACCCTTGCGCCTTGTTCATAAAGACTCTATTACTCACAGTTCTACTTTCACTCGCAAACTGCTACTGCGAGTGGGACCTCTTTTCTATCAGAAACGTCTATGGTAGCCTTTCCATAAGCAGAAATTCACGCAGTCAATAACTGGCGTTTCACTTATAATCTGTTAGGTCGATTTTGTAAACCTGTATCCTGGTAGAGTCTTCACAGGTCCCAGCTCTCATGATGATTGTCTTGCATTAATCTTGCAATTGCTCTGACAACTTGTTCTTGTTTCCTCTCTTGGGCTTTGAAAACCGCTTGCTGGTGGTCATATCATGACGTATAGGTCCAAGTCAACCGTGGAGAGAGATTTATTGAACTGATTATTCACTTGTCCCTGTTAAAGTGAAGTTTACTGTATTTATGAAGCGTTTTCACTACGCTATCCTAATCGAAAGGGGCATCACAATCGGCATATTCCCTGTAGTTGTGGTCTACTGTCATAAATTTTATTCTGATTCAATCCCTGTCGAGTGTGAAAACATAGCAGCCATACATGACACATACGAGTTCTTTGCCATCAGATCCACGCCCGATTGTTGCATCAAGTATTCTTTTTAAGGATATTACAGAGGGACTGAGGTTTAAACCTCTGCGTCTTCTAGCCCTTGAAGCATGAGTCAGCAGTTCGACCAAACGGTCACCTCTGCCTCAAGTTAACAGAAATGTCATGATAATGATCATCATCATCATCATCATCATCCTTTTAATTTCATGATCCAAATGACGATCATTATCAGGAAGATTGTGAAGCTATCTATTGTGCACATAATTTTCAGACAGAAGTGTTAAAATTCTAAACGTCATGCTCCATTAGTTTCTTCGTAGATCCACTATTGATTAGCTCTCGAAACTAGCGTAGCAAAGACAACGCTGTTACACTTATATTTAATCCAAGTGAAAATTTTGGTTGCCCGTAGACATCGTTAAGAAGCAATTGCCGTCGCCCAAGAAAAATCATGACACCGACTCACGGTAATTATTATCATCGTGCAAGTCTTGTTTCTGGTTCTAAGAGGGCTGCCTCTACTTGCATCTTTTCTCCTCCTCTCCTATCTACAATTGTACCTTGTTAGCCACCAAGTTGCAATTAGGTCTCCCTAATCTCTCTGTTGCCGGGCAACAAATAATCTTATGGCTATCATAAAAGATTGGAGTCTTTAAACCCTCAACCATTATTGTTTTACAAGCTTTCTGTTATTACAACTGCTATCGCGAAATTGTACTGTGATCGGGGAATTAATTCGGAATCTTACTCAGTAGAGCCGCCGTGGTCCAGTAATTAAAGAATCGAAGTCACATGTCAGGGGTTGTTGGTTCGAATCTCGCTTAGCCCGATATATAGACTACCGGTTGGCGAAGGCAATGGAAGACAACGCCTGTAAATGTGCTCTCTCCCGACGACATTGCTCACTCTTGCTGTGCAATAGGAAATGCGGACAAAAAGTGATGACGTCACGAATCAAAAGTTTTAGAAATAGGACAATTTGGCTCCAGATACCTGAAGGCAACCCTAGAATAGGCTGTTTCTTAAAATACGAGACCTCTAGTGTATATAATGTTTATACTAGAGGCGTTCGAATTTAAAAAATATCTGGTTTAACTCTGGTAATTTTCCTTGGATCCTAACGTTAGGATCCAGCATCAAATAACAAGGTTTTGTTAGAGAGATTTAAAACTTTAAAACCTCTATATCTCGGTTTTGGGAAAAGGCAAGACTCTCAATTTTGGCCATTGACGTTCTCACTAATAGGGACATATGAATACTGAGTATTTTTTCCGTAATTCAAACGTTTTTAAAATCGTGACGTCACACTTTCCCTCCGCATAGGCAATAGGCTACGCTCGAAATCGAGTAAGCCACAAAAAACAAACCAACAACCCCCCAACCCCGCAACCCCTCAGCATACGCGAGTCCTTTGTATTTTGATAGCGACTATCCTAAGCATGCCCCTTTACGAAGTGCCTGAACAGTACAGAGCAAACGCTTTTCTAAACACAAAATCCTCAATAACATGTTGCAGTGTGGAAGAAACAATTCATCTGCCTCTACACTAATTCACAGCACTGATTAAAGTCATTCTGACCTACGTGATCTTAAAATAACGTTATAGTTTGCCCACAATTACCTTTACAATAGATAACAAACATTTAATTGCTGTGGTCTCCCATTAGTCTTATTATTTCACGTCATTAAGCACCCTTTGTAAGATTTTCAGTACCAAAAAATGGAACAGAAAATCATCGTACAACAAGCCGACGTTGAGACCCACGTGGACCTTTGTCAGAACCTTTTAAATTCAAACATGTCACTAAAAGTTCTCTTGGAAAACTGTCAGGAATTTCGGACTTTAAATCCCAAGGATAACCAAGGGCCGGAGTTTGTTCATGTCATCGTTTACTCTACGATTGTATTGATCTTATGTGTTATCGCCACCATTCTAAATGGTTTGACACTATATGTCATGTTGAGAAAACTAACTCACAAATCCGAGTCACATAAATTAACGGCAAGCCTTATATGTATCCGACTATACCAAAGCGCCATTGCTCTTCCCAACATCGCTATGTTCCATCTTCTTCCAGTACTAAGCTGTAAACGACTGTGTTTATACAAGTTGTTAGGCATGGGATTTGGTACAATAGCAATGCTTTGGACTTCATTTCATCTGATTGTCATATGTTGCGGTCGATATTGTGCTATTTTTTACCCTTACCTTCATCACAGAATTTTTGAAAAGGATCGATTTGTGATATGGGAAATGCTTATATTTGGTGGTGTATCGGCATTTATCTGTCTGTTTGCTATATTTACACCAGAGATGCAAATATACAGGCACACACTTATTGCCTCAACTGTGATCTTGCTGCTGTTTGGAACCTTCGTGCATGTCAGAGCATACCTAAGGGGCAAGAAAATCAAAGTAGAGTCTCTCAGGCTTAAAAGAGAAACAGGTGACTGGAGAAACAATGTGGATAAACTAAGAGGAATAAAAGCAGCACAGACAGTGTCTTTGTTTATCGTAAGTTATCTGGTAACACTTCTTCCGATAACGCTGGTATCTGTATTATGGAGGGTACGAGAGCATACAGTCAGTATGAGAGCTTTTCAAAGTTATGCTGTTTTAATGACATTACTAGGGGTGATTTTCGACCCTCTTCTTCTGTGCTGGAGAATCGAAGAATTCCGCAAAGCATGCAAAAGAACGTTTCTTGGGAAGTACCTTAGATCAAACCAAATACATGCATCAGCAAGTATTCAAGGTTATGCAAATGAAAGATGCTCACAAAAGATATCTGCCGACTGATTAATTTACGGAGTTATTGAAACTCTATATATGCGAATATGTCGTGCTGATAGTCTGGAAACAAATTTTGTTTTTTCTAAGTGGAATGTTCGCGCATTATTGCAGTTATAGTACGCAAATGTACAACCTGTCCATTCTGTAGTCAGTAACGTTTCTTTTCATATTTTGTAGGATACGTCAGGATTATGACAAGTTGTCAACAATAACACTTATTTCAGTAACGCGTTTCATGTCACTCGTGTTTATAAAAAACGCGCAACATGTAAGCAAAACCGTTTCCCACCAGGACTTTACCTTCTCTACTTTTGATAAGTGCGGCTTTTGAAGCGGCAAGTTTAAGGGGAAGACGTGATTCGCTAATACTGACACGTCAAGGTAACATTTAAATATTTTTTTTGTTGGCTTATGACAACTATCACATGTTTCGTGGTTTGTCTCTGTAGCCACGGCAGTGTCTGCACACTCACTTGCACAGCGGTATGTTCATTTGTAAGCTAATAAACTATTATGTCTGCTAGATGCTATGTCTTACTGGGCTGCAGGTAGCAACTTATTGGGTCGATTAAATCACACGCAGTTTTTTTCACTGCGGAAACTGCTCGTATTCAAACTTTAACGATGAATATTTCATCTACAATGATTCCCAGATAAACTGTGCACTTCATCGGTCTATATTTTAGATTAGAAAAAAGTGACGATTTTTTAAAGATTGCAACATTGATGAGGTTTTTAAAATTCAAGGCCATGGTTGAGAGAATTGCTTCAGTGCCGCGAAGAGAATTGTCGGAGTAGTATAAATGTAAAGGTCTAAATTTAGGTCATGCCGGATTTATTTTTGCTGCAATATTTTATTGTGCAGCGTAGTAATGTAGCCGCCATAGCAATTTATCGACATCATCTATAATGGGCTCCTCTGTCAATATCGATGTATTAGTACTCCACTGTTCGATCAGTTGAGCGACATAGTTAGTGAATTCTAATGAAAGTGGCTGAGTATATCACAGTCACATCTACTGTTTACGTATTTTTCAAGCATATTCAGGGTAGTGCAGATGTGAGTGGGCCATCCAGGCACAGGTACACATCATCCAACGGGCTTCTAGAGTTTCCGTCTTCCCAGTTCCCTTCTCATGGACTGGATGTTTCCCGTGACAGTGTTTAAGAGAGGTTATCAAAGATTCCAAGTGCTAAGATTGAACCCGGGGCGATAGGTTCCAGAGCAAGATTTTCAGCCGACACGGGCACACGGTCTATGTAATACAACAGAGCTATCAAGTACATTCAAAATAGCGTTAGCATTGTCATTGCCAATCATTGAGGTTCAGCATGTCTATATTAAACGAAACTGATTAGATAGGTAAAGAGAACAATATCCAGCGGCGGCGTTACCATACCCAGAAAGATGTGCGCGGCTTCTTAACAAACACCACTTAAGTCGAATGAAATTGAGGCAGCCCTTATTAGGAGCGGTAAAAATAGTTATTTTTACTGCAAATTAATTTCAGCAGCCTAAGTAATTTCTAACAGTCTCAGGTGTATGAGATATCAAATCATATAAGGCGAGCACGCCACTTGTTCTTGTTTTCTCAGTGATCGGTTCGTCATAACACGAAATGGTTGTGCGAAAACATTACAACTTGTACAAAAGCTTTGTTCGAAAAACTAAGTCTGCGATCAATGCAACAGAAAACCTCAGGACTTAACAAAGCACTCGTTTCCATACCTCTTTAACTTTGATAGTCTCTTTACAAATGTCCCTTTCCCTTAATAGCATCAATGCCGCACGATGGAACACTTAAAAGTCCTCCAGTTTTCCAAGGATGTGTTGATTTGAAGTGACCAATGCTGCTATTCGGTCGCTTGATTTCCATTCTAATGACACAAAGTTGTCATGGATTCTCCTCTTTGGCGAACTCTAACTCATATTTTGTCACTGTAAATGAAAGCATACTTTCCAAGAAAGCTAATGATCCATCCATTTATTTTGTTGAAGACACCTGACACACGTTTTAAAAACCCCCAGGACAGTGAGCGCTTTCTTTAATACAGTAACGAATTGTGCGCTGTTGATACACGATAGGGAGCAAAACGTCTCCTTCTATTTCCTTGTAGTTCTGTTTGGAAAAGAGAAGCCCCTTCTTTTGACTGTTATTTACAAAGGTCCCTCATTTGCTGGAAAATACACACGTCGAGACACGTATCGCACTAGAACACAGAAAATGATTTGATTGCAACTATAGTTCACTGCTTTATTGCTATCTTAACTCGACGGGGATTTAGCAACTATTGATGTTATAAATTTTAATATACCGTTCTCCCGAAATCTGGCAATCCATTTCTTATTATTCCGTATGGGACAGCGTAATTCAGTGACCTCACTCTCAACAAACAACTGTCTGCAATCCAGTAAGACGTAATAACAAGTAAACAGAACAGTTTGTCACTTATCAAATGCCACTATATGAGTAAGTGGGTAGATTTGTCGAGATTGCAGGGGAAAATCGTACAACATGTAATGACTGTTGAGAGCAAATGCAGTACAGTATTAAAGTTTAATTTAATAATTAAACATACAACCTACAGGCGACGAAAGCTACCTAAGGAGGGTTTCTTGCAAGGTTTTGAGAACACTCAATTGTTAAAACAAATACGTCGCTTCTTTGGTAATGAAATCATATGAAATGTATGTGTTACTGAAAAACACGAGCTACAGGAAAGAAGCAGCTCATAGAAGTGTTATTTTCGTCGACGTGTCTCCTTCTGTTGGCGAAAAGTTTCCTCCCTCAACTTTTGGTTACTATTTTCTGGTGAAAACGCCTCGCACTAATAAATTCACTAGTCCACTTAATGTTCAAGGTTTGTACCATGAATCGATTTCAATGACCGTTTTTATAATCTTGTCTTGTCAAATACTCTCTTGTCGTATTTAAAAGGACATTGTTTGGCGGAGAAAGAGAGCTGTTTTAATTGTCACTCTAAAAAACAAAGACCATTACATCGGTAAATGACCATGGACCACCTGGTGAGTAAGAGTGGAGGAAAGTACGTCTGATGTGCTTCTTTGAGCATCAAGGGTCGTCTCACGGTGCCTTTTAAGCAAATTCACTGCATGTGTTTCCAGGTCGTTTCAGTGAAAGGTAAAACACACGCCACATCAAATCTCATTTCTATCTACTGTTTCAAATAAGCACTAGGTTATAGAACTACTAAAACTTTTCATTAACCTCTCTGAAATCTATGAACATCATGCATTAGCAAATACTTCGATAACTATCAGCATGTCTATCATGGTCATAAAATTTTAAATTTTAAACACCATTTGCTTTTACTGCAGAAGTTTGCATAACAGTTTCCAAATTAAGTACCTCCCTAAAGGAATCCATCGCGTTCATTTCAAACCTCTTTCTGACCACATGTTAAACACTCATACCCATACCCACGCATACGCACACACACTTGCTATCGCAATAACATAATCAAATTTTATGAAGATGCTTAGGGAAAGATGATCACAATTGGGAATCCGATCCGGAATACACGTTTTTGCCGCTAAGACGAACTCCTGTAATAATTTTTTTCTAGTCGCTACATTTCTTTATAATCTATCTCGAGCAACAGGGCTCTTCAGCTCAGCTCTGTTAGTTTGGAGCCCAGTCTACCTGTGTCATATGAGTTTACTACAGAAAGATTGTCACCCGGCCTGCCAATCGATTTGCCCAAAGCCAATTCTAAGTCTAAAATGTATGATCGAGTAGAGTGTGGTTAGTCATTCTAAATCCTCTCTCTCAAAATATTTTGGACCCTAATGTTGTATACGCACAAAGTAGGAAACTAAGCATTGAGTAGACATTTGATCCTATACCGTAAATGTTTTCACGTACTCCTCAATACAAGGATTCTGTACTATTCAAATGCGTGTTATGAAGCAATCAAGAATAATATCGTATCTCCAAAATTCCCGTGTCGCAACAACTACTGCCCACGAGGTAAGCAGCGTGCTTTCCTCTTTCGGGATCTGGGCACTAGTGTAACCAAATATTGTAAGACACAGGGAGTTGAGTTCAAAAACCACACATAGTTGCATGGGAAGTAACCGAATGCAGCTGATTGGTGCCATTGTACACGTCTTATTTATGCATTCTCACAAAATAAGAACTGAAAGCGTCACAGTATTTGAAACATAGTGCGCAAATTTCTTGCTACACAGTAATCTTTGGCTATTATCATTCAGGAATCTGCTTGACATTAATCACCCAAAATCAAATACGAATGTTAACAGAGCCCAACCTTTCTCTTTATAACTGATGTTTTAAATTTTCTATTCCATCCTTACCAAGACAAGGCCCAGCTATATATGTAATGTTACATAACATTCTTTAAAGATAGTATGAAGCAAAGTAATAATCACATTTGATCGATAACTTTTTCGCCGATTCTCTTCAGTCGATCTACATCGGTAATAGTACACAAAGAATCTATTTATACAATGGTAAGGATCGAACAGTTATGAAAAACACATTTGATTGGACGTACAC
>JAAAKL020015239.1:0-11580 GCA_010016065.2 Carybdea cf. marsupialis auct. non (Linnaeus, 1758)
GTAGACCGAAAGAATTTGTCATTTTCGTTGTACTTTTGCGGTCAAATATGCAGTCATATGGACTCTAATTGGTTAAAAAAAAATTATCTGCCAGTTTAAGCTCTGATTGGCTTTTTTAGTTCATTCATTACTCCTGGCCTTTTCTAGAATATACATTATACACTTGACATTCAACTGCTCTGCAAAACACCAAATCTTTCATAAAATGAGACGATCTAACATTTGTTATACCACTACTTTCTCTTCGTAGACTTTTTGCGGATGGGCAGGATATTCGATACGCAATTCTTTTCCATTTTTCATTCTTGACCTGGAGGAGTCGAAAATTGCTCTCTTCGGGTTCGTTGGGAGGCGTGGTGATTAAACCAACAGGATACGAAAAAGAATGTAAGTGGATATTACTCATCGATTGTTGAGTGATTTTATTCCATTCCTCATTCATGGTTTTGATTCTTACGTTACTTGCATTTCTCTTTCCCTGCGTTTTATGCCCACACAATTCTGTACTATTTACTTATGAACATGTGTATCTTCTTTCTGATTACATGATGTTATGTTGTGGCTGTAAAAGTTCACAATGAAAACTTTGCTGAATCAAGTTACTGATGTTTGCAGACATAGTTGTTGTTCCCCTTCAAAACAAAACATGACTAGCATATATCTATTGATACTATGGTATTGTTATTTAATAAATCAGGTGATTTAACTGAGCTGATACAGAAGAGCAACACAGTTGGGCTCAAACTCAACTATGACAAAACAAGACAATACAAATAGGGCAGGTCACAACAGACTTGTACGTAATAGCTAACAACCACAGCATGATAAATGTATCTTGGGACCGGCATCACAAATAAAGGCAATATTCGTAACTCTTCATTTGTGTTGATCTTGCTTTATCAGATCTTGTTCATTGATTCTAATATATCTGTGTTGATGACTTTGCATTGGCTTCATTTCAGTGCCTACAGCTGTCCCAAAACTGAAGGTAGCCAACCGAACGTCATCTAGTTTGCAAGTTACTATTCTATTCAGTGTCACAGATAGAAGCTTGTTTTACTTCCATAAAGGAGTTTACGTTGTTTGGCAGAAAACTGGAAGCCCACCAGATATAGATGTCAAAAGTAAAATGTACTCCATAGGGGCGACGCAAAATATAACAATATATCAACTGGATCTTGGAACAAGTTATACTATTGATGTCTATACAGCAAGTCACCGAGGGGTTGGACCGTCTAGTACTATTATAGGAGAAACAACGGGTACAGGTACAGTACTAGTCTTGATTGTTATCTTCATTGAATCGACAAATATTTTAAATTTGTGAATGTTAATGTCCTATTGAATTGCAAAGTTCCTTCGATTATGGCTTGAATGGAATGAGCGCTTCAAATAATTATAATTCACTGCATTTTGCTTTTAAGTGTTAAGGTAAAAACAAAAAGTGACCTTTCTCATCAACATTTCATTCTCCGACTTCTCATGTTTTCGATCTCCAGAATATGGTAAGAAATAATACATTGATGGTAACGGAGAAGCGTAAAATGCTAGAAAGTTAGAGGTGTACTTTCCTAGAATCTTTCTACATGTACTATCCTAGAAGCGTAGAAGCATAGATGTACTATTCGGTACTTTTCTAGATATCCCCCCCTCCCACTATTGTTCAAAACTGCACTGAAAAAGAGCAACCCCATCACCTTTTCCTACCCTTAACGCTAGCCCTAATCGTAACCGTAACCCTAGCCCTGTGTAAAAGGTGGTGGGGGATTCTGTCTCAGAATGAGGCGGTGGGCGTATCTGGAAAAGTGCCTACTATTCTAGAATCGAATTAGGGTTAGTGTTAAGGTTAGGGTTAGGGTATTAGTATCTACTCTCACAAAGGGATTCTAGGAAGGCACATCTTGGCAAGAAGATTTCTGTAATTGTATAACGTGGCATGTCTAGGTTAGTATATACCTTAACATTCTAGGATATTATTGTGACCCCATGGTAGCTGCAACAATTTTTGCTCTTTCTTTTAGTGCCCACGATACATCCTACCGCGGAAGTACACGCACATGGCCAAACTTCAATCAGTGTAAAAATAACAGGAATAGATAAATCCATGTGGAATTCTAAACCTGGGCAATATATAATCTATTATGAAAAGATGGAAAGCAATATATCAGACATCTCATTATATCAAAATAAGAGTACCCCACATGATGTTCCAGAGGTAGTTTTGGATGGTTTAGAAATTTTAACTGAATATTTCATAGTCCTACAGTCTTTTAATGAATATGGTGGAAGCAATTTTAGTGAGAAACTGATAGGAAGGAGTGGAGAAGGAGGTAAGTAAGACTCTGAAGTATAGTAAATGGTACAGTGGCACAACTACCAGAAAAATAACGAGGGGGATGATTACTGCCAGAAGAGTGGTTTAGAAGTAACTTTTACCTACAAATTAAACAGTAAACCAAAAAAATTTGAGACTGGGGCCACCCTGATCCTCCCCGGTAGTCACTCCTCTTTGATTCAGATTATTTTTAATTTTAATGATCCGGCTATACCGTGTTGCGATAATGCTAAGGAGGTTTCTTTTCTTAAATACCAGACTTTTACATGTACGTACACTGCACTTCCATTTGGGCCTTTCATCTGACTCCTGAAAAACCCTTCTCTAAATAAATATTTTGAAAAAAGGTATAAAAAAACCAATTTAAGCTGGCGTAAGATAATTTTCCCAATCCATTTTAAATACTTCTTTTGATATAATACACGATTCTTACAATTATACTTGAAGCAAAAGTTGTTCTATAAAGAGGAAGAAAATATTTAAAAATTTATAAAGCATGTCGTTAAAATTGGTGAAATTGTCGTTCAAGGACATGCATGTGAGATTTAACGAGGGTTCATCATCTCTAACATGTTTTGCTTCTTATGAAATCCTTTTTACATTGAAATTTTATATCTTTGTTTTTCAAGATAATATAACATAACATAAGATAATATAACATAATATAACGTATTTTTGTACATTCGAAACACAGCCCATGGCCATTCGGTGTACAATTCTTACATCTGTCAGAATTCAATAACAGTATGATACTGTCCAGAAAGTGTTTTCGGAATTTTTTATGTCTGTTTATAACGCACTAACATCATAATAATCATTATCAAAAATATTGAAACATGATTGGCACTTCAATATAGAGATATCCCCATGAATATGCGTCCTATTTAAAACTGCCTTAACAGTTTAACAACTTCGTAATCTATTAAAATTGATTTGTAAAGGAAACTTTCATGGCCGAACTAGGAATGCAAGATTTGCCAAACAGAGATATAAAATATAAAATACCGAGTTAATATAATTAAATCGAGTTACCCCGAGATGGGGCTAAGCAAACCAAGAGTTGTCCAAAGTTCAGTGTGAGATAGTCCAACTTAGGATAAATTAAGACTTACCTAAAGAGAATATATTTAATTATCTGCAATACGTTTTAATGCTAATCCATATTTTTGTACCATCTGAAGTATTTTAATACTGTAAATGGAACTTTTCTACCGCTTTAGTTTAAGATTAGACATGAGGTGTTCGATTTGTGTTAACGAGTTTATCTTGAAGTATTATTAGTCGATAATGGTAGTAACTCTATGTATATACCTAAAACAATTTTTGTCATTCCTATATATATTAGCTATATTTGATTATCGCATTAGAGATACAATAATGATTTGCATTATTTCTGAATGTGATCGATTTACATAAAAGGGAGGAGGGAACTTATCCTACCAGAAAAATTATTGAAATGGAACGTACCTTTTTCTCTATCTATATGAATGTCCTGTTTTTCAAATTTTCATATCCATCTATAAAACCTCTCACAAAGCATGTCTCTACTTGTATAGTTGAAAATGGTGCAACAAGATTCATTTAGCCAAAAGCAACTTTGAATGGGTATTTTCTTATGATAGGTCGGTCGTCGTAGATAGAAAATACTATCTGTAGGGTAGAATAGAAGGGATCTCTACTAGTTTACCATTTCAGTATGGACATCAACCGTTTGACAAAATAGTGCTGTGTTCTACTCTGACCTTTTTGATATTTTATATTAAATTCATTTAATCTGATTCTTTTTGTAGTCCCAAACATTCCCCCTAGCGATTTTGTGTGCACAGCGGAAACTGCCACACTCCAAATGACATGGTCACTATACCCCAATGATCCCAAAATCATCAACGCCCATTATATCACTGGATATACAGTAACGATTATCAAGAGACAAAATGGAGAGGAAGTTCAAGCCGTTACACTTAGCAACACAACCACCACTTTCCTTGCCAGTGGTTTAGAAGAGTACACGGTGTACAGAATCAAATTGCATGGAGTGACAAAAGGTGGTAATGGTACTGCCATTGAAATCTGCAGTTCAACCAGCGATGGAGGTGAGAGTTCTTGCTTTTTCCGAACATTTCCTTCCCTCAGATTTTTAAGACAAACATTTTGAAATAGCATCGAACAGTAAATATATACTTGCTGAGCGCCGGCACGGTGCCACTAGGAGGGCTATAGCCCCCACTTGTTTACCAAGTAAAGGTCATCTCCGATGGTACTTTGGGTGTAGGTTTCTATATCATGCACACCTGTTCTTTTCACCATTGGGACACAATGTGCATGCACTATATATCTAAAAAATTATATCTAAAATTAGCAATACATAAACAAAATTGACCAGAAAGTCTTATTTTTGATTATGAGCTTACAATACCTTTTGTTTTCCATTTTTTAATGGGAACTGAAATGGGGCGTGTTTTTCTCTGGAAAGATCAAAAAGCAGAGATTAAACAATATTCGTCTATTTTTACCTCCGCGAATGTCTTTTTAGATATTTTAGAAGGTATAACTTCACAAATTTTCAAGCGAGTCGGACCCAACCAAGGTGGGTCCTCCTTCGCCACTAAAATACGTTTTTACCTTCCTCAGATTGAAATTCATGGCGCCTTCCCTGAAGTATTTTCGCTAGATACTAGTCACGTCAATGGGCAGCAACAGTACGTGCTTTTCTAACTGACGAAATAGGGAGGACCAAATATCAAATGTTATATTTTTATAAGGCCTACAGGCAGCAATTTAGTAAAGTTTTACAATTTCTTTGATTCTTTGATATGGTTAACTTTCCCCGCTACATTTTGGAAACAAATCAGCAGATGAAGAAAATAAGTTACCAACCACAACAAAATAATGTTACTTTACTACTTACAAATAAAATGCTCGTTGAAGCACATTCAAAATTTCTCTGATCAATCCTATTCGAACGCTAAGAAATCTGTCTTGCAGCATGGCCTCGAGTTTCGTATTCCACCACAAAGAGTAAACAGAGAAGAAATTTTCGCCGATTTTAAAATTCTTTACGTTCAGCTAACAAAGCACAAACCTTTGTAGATGAAATGAACTCCCTTATTGTCCGGCTTAATGATTTATTCCATGCTTAGTGTGGCACACCGATCAACCTCACGGATCTTTACATGCATAGGGAAATTTTCCACGCCCTAAAATCTCTAGGAAACAATGAAAAGAAACTTATCACAAAACCTGCCTAAGGGTCTGGGGTTGCTATCCTTAACCAGAAAGATTACGTACACAAATGGAACAACACACTGCAAGATGCAAGCAAATTCTAAAAGTAGGTAATTGAACACCCAAAATTAAACAGCGCATCCAAAAGCGTTTATTAGATCTAGTTAAAACAGGTCTATTACGACACGTTGTTTACTATAGGATAAGGCCTTCGGGACCAAAACGTCTACGGACGCACAGCGTCTCCAAACGTTACAGGAAGGGATTGCCCTTCCGACCAAGAAATGATTGGCTCTTTGCGACATAATATGCCAAGTAGCTTTCAGAACTTTTACAACTAGTACCCGACCTTTATTCAGAAAATTGAGGACTCACTCACTTTTGCTAAATTTCTCTAAATTTCCACAAGTCCACAATTTCTCTTCTCGAGATATTTTTCTCTGTTTTCTGTGCTTTCGACATCAGTAACTTGTTCTAAATTAAGATACGTGCCAACTCATTGTATCGAGGAAACCTCATGCGTCGACCGTTCCCTAACGAGGTGCTCATGGTATTAATGGAGGCGGCGAAATGTGGCGTCGAATTCAGGTTTAATAATGAGATGTACCGACAACGATATGAGGTAGGCATGGGCACTCCCTTGGTTCCAACCTCGACTAATATCTTTGTTGGTTTCTATGAACTTCATCTTTTTCAATAGTGAAGAAGGATGACATCAAATTTGTGACCAGTGTGTATACGAACCTTACATTTTCTGTCCAATACATTTCTTGGGCCGCTTTCAGTCCCAAAACATTCACGGTGAACCTCATCAAAACTTTGATTCACCGCACACTGATGATCGGTTCAAAAGAAAAATAAAAGTCAGAGATTGATACATTAAAGCAGTTGTTTCTGTCTAGCGGCTATCCTGAAGATGTTACGACTTAACCATCAGGGCAAAATTATCTCTGTTTCCAGCGCAAAACCTTTTGGACCGACGAAATGTCCTGTGTACTTAGAACTGACCTAGTTCGGTAACATTTCGCTTCGTTTCGAAAACCAGATTAAAAGGACGAAGAGAAGTGTTCCTTCGCTGTGCCCCCACGTGTAGTTTATACATATAGGAAAGCGTCCTCAACTATCTACAAAGATCGTGTGCTTTCAACATCAGAGCAAGAAAAAAGTTGCTTGTTAGACAAAAAGGGCCTGTAGGGTTAACAATTTAACTTAACGGACACTGATCAGTCAAACCAACACCAATCGGGCAGTCTGATTTCTGATAGAATATTTGAAAACAAAGTTGGGTACGAGTTTCATCGATTCCCTTTTCAATTTACTTTCTTAAGATTTGTAGTCTGAGGAGTGTCATACGAAAAAATTCTTTAAATACTAAAATGATTCCCTATTTCTTGCACATTTATTAACAGAAAAGTGTTATTGTGTAGTTTTTAGACATTCTCTTACACGAAGATTATAACCAAACATTCTCCAACTAACTCTTGTTCATACTTTCTCGGAAAATATTCAACGTCTTTTGGGCAAAATGATTCAGCCTTCGAAAAGGAGTGCAACAATGACAAACCACAGATAGTATAGAATGAGAAAACTGTTATTTCGACAGCAGTGTGGTGTATGCAAAAATTGTGCCATTGAACAATAGTACACAACGAGAAAGCAACGAAGGTAAGACCCGATAAGGATTGAGGATTAAGGATTCGTATCACAAAATTATTGATTTATTTCTAAACTTTTAGGACTCTTGTTCTTAAATTATCACAAAATAGGACATGTTTTATTGAAGCTTGCTTTGTAAGATTGTTCAATTACACGAGGTCTGCATGCCCAAAAGCGTCTTGTACTTTTTACTCTTTGATCTATATTCAACTACTCACAAAGCTAAAAGATGTAAAATGATAATACCTGCAAGGTAGGCCTGATAACGTATTGAAAAAAGACCAAATATTGTAGAAACACTAGTATCCCCATTGGGTTCTCCATGTATTTAACACTACACATCCACAGCCCTAGGAGTTTCTCAGATAAACTTTAAGAAGTCAATTTATATTAGTAAAAACATCCATATTTCTTGTGTTTATCACTCAATTCTATGTTCTTTCGATAGTTCCAACAGCTGCTCCGGGAAATTTAATATCTCTTAACGTATCCGAGACAAGTGCTTGTTTCAAAGTTGGGAGCATTCTGGCAGAGACTGAAAATGGAATTATCAGTCATTACATGGTGAAATATTTCCACCCCTATGAGACAGATAAGGCTATAGCTGAAAAGAAGCATTTGCTAAAAGTAAAAAGTCGTTTGGTGTATCAATGGATTCAAAATTACACCAAATCTTGGAGTTGCACGTTATTCAACCCGAGTGTTCAAACATCTCAAGAGGCAGAGGTTTGTATTCATGAACTAAAAGGATTTCGATTTTACAGAGTAACAGCAAAAGCTTGCACTGATATTGGATGTGGGCCTTCTTCTGAAAACGTCACCATAAAGACATCAGAGGATATCCCAAGCTGCGGACCTAACCAAGTATCTGTCCTCAACACGTCTTCCACGTCATTGCTTGTTAAGTGGGAAAAGTTACCTGTGGATTGTGCGAAGGGAATAATAATCAGTTATCAACTACAGTTGCATTGGTTAAAGGGTAGAACTTTGAGTGATAGTACTTTGATTCATAGCAAAAACATATCTAGCAGTATAAGTAGGAAGGTGACATTTGAAAAATTGCAAATCTACAATAATTACACAGTAAGAATTCGTGCGGAAAACAGTGCTGGCATTGGAGAATGGAGCACGCCTTATTCAAATTTCACATCAGAAGATGGTAAGTATTGGTATCAGGACCAAAACTGATCTTTGAAAAAGACTAAATCGAGCTTCCCATCGTTTCGAGCAGCGAAAAAGTGTGGTCATGCCTACTAGCCCCAAGAAGTTAAAATAGCGCCGGAAGATCCGCCATATTATGTAACATTGCTTATCAGCTTTGTTGATGGGGACTAAAAAAACGTCCTACGACTAATAACGCTTTGAGACGGAAGATTCTCCATCCAGTGTTTTTTTAAGATCAGTGGAGGCAAAGCATTCAGGGCCGCATGGAACATTTACCCTCCATTTTTTGCTAAGTATATGGTAATATATGAACCCACTAAATAGTTTTTGTTCGCTTCGACCCGTGGTTCTCAAATGCTGCTTTGACACACATGGAAATGCAAGTCTGAAATTTTCGGATTGGAAAAGAATCAAAGATCTGTGAGTTTGAGAAAGTGGTTCATCAAAGATAGGGAAAACTAACGCAGAAAGAAAGAAAAAAGATTGCAATAATCAAAGCACCTTTCAACTGCTCGGAGTAAGACAATTGCAAAACCATCGCAGATCAGTTTTGCTGAAACATTTGCAGAAAAAAATATGTGTTATGCAAAAAAGGCAATAATGCTATGACTTTGTCGAGGAACAGTGCTAGCTTCTTATGTTACCAAGCATACTCTGAAAGTTTTCAGTATACCTTGGACTTTAATCGTTCTTAATTAGCTAGTGAAAAACATGGTCAATGCTCAACTTCTCCTTTAGCGCAGCTTTAAGATAGAAATTGAAAAATAATGACTAACGTTGTCATTGGCAGTTATTAAACTGCCGTTCAGGAGTTTCTTAAGAGGAATGATTATTTTGAAAAAGATTCCTCGAAAAAAGCATAGATGGTTCTCATAAAATGATAGGTCCAAATGTCCGATAAAAACAGAACGCTCGACCCAAGGTAATCAACTGTTGCACTACTCAACGATATGCTCGTGCTTCAAAGTATCCTCTTTCCAGGTAATTTTTTGCTAGGTAGAAAACTTATTGAGGAATCATGAGTTGAATTGTTTGTGATTTCTTCCACACCTACTATATGATACAGGAAGATGGCTATACCGGGATATTTTACTGGAAAGATCATTCTTTCGTCGTAGAAATTTGTCTCCCTTTGAAGTTGTACAAATAATTTGATATGCTCACTGACCCGCAACTTGTACCTGGAGGGGCCCTCTTAGTAAATACATCTCACCATATAATTCAAGGGAATAAGGAGTTGTAATTGCATAAAAACTTGATCTTATACCTTCATGAATGCTTCTCCAATAAACCTTGCAATTTTAAACAAACAAACACTTTGCGAACTTCTTAATGCTCATCGCGTACATCTTAAGTGAAAATATAAATTAAGAGGCTTCCTCTGTAAGACCGACCGCGTAAGAAACAATTTATTTTAGGGGTTTGTTGATAGTCCTGCTCTAAATGAGAATCCACTATCTATTGTTCTGAATCCAAGACTGAGTCACCTTACAATTCCGAATCCATCAGGTGACAAAAGAAGCAAGCATTCATCTTCGAATTTGTTCATAGAAGAAAGTTACAGAGAGAAAAAAATTAAGATAATACTTGTAATGAAAAAATCTAGAATGGAATTAGGAAAGATATGTGGAGGGTGAAGAAACTTCAAATGTGATGAAATAAATAATAACGTACACGGCATCAATAAGGACAAAATAATTAGATGTAGAAGGAGAGGGGTTTTAGGGGCATCATTGAGAACAAAATAAATACAAACTAATGGAAGAAGGTCCCAAATGCTGAAGCCATCAAATATCTCTAGCATAATCTTTCATTGGCATGTTGTTGTTGTAGATAATGATGATGACCAACAGGACAGCAATAGCCTTACGATGATTTCATCTTTAGATTTGATTCAATGACTTCTTCTCTTTTCTTTCTTCTCTTTTCTTTCTTCTCTTTTCTTTCTTCTCTTTTTGCAGTTCCCACAGGCAAGCCTATATTAAATGGAAGTTCGCCTAACAGTACATCCATTCTCTTAAAGATCACTAAGCCTTTACTGGCAACTAGAAATGGCATTATACGTGCATTTAAGCTGACACAGAGAGACTTGCATTCATCAGACATGACTGTCTTAACTATAAAAGCAACCAAAGAAACTGTGACTACTCATCTGTCGGGACTTAAAAAATTCCAAGAGTATATGTTCATAGCTGCAGCAGAGAATTCTGTTGGTAAAGGCCCACTATCAGACCCTTTAACAGTGAAAACAGCTGCAGATGGTATGTCTGTTAGATGAGGATTTTGATCTTAATTAATTTTTCTTTTCATTTACATGTTACCAAATGAACATTGTATATATACACATGTATGGTTATAGTGTTAAATTAAACTACTGTGGCAGACCAGCCTATGTTCCCTGGCGGAGTTGTTCAAATAATTGCTACTTTTAATGATTTAATCGTGATCTAAATGGTGTAATGACTTGAAAGACTGGCAGTTTCTTCTCATACGCACAGTGGATACTGAAACATTAGTCAGGAAAAGGCAAACATTTTGGTAACATCACCTCAACGTTTTTAAAACTTGCGGACTGGATAAGCGGGAGGTTCTGCGGTGAAGTATATATAACGATTTGGATATTTTTTTTTTTAGCTGAGTCCTTCCTTTGCGTGTTTTGTATCGCGTGGCTAACTAAAGCGAACTTTAGTTGTGGTCGTTTCACACCTCAGCTTCAAAGTGAGGTTCTGATGGGTGGCAAAAGGACTTAGCCCAGTTATTTGTTATTGTAAAACAGTATGGAGAAGTTTCAAGGAATTTTCTTGTACTTAAGTATTTTATTCTTTAAATATTTACATTCCTAATTGCAATTTTTAAAACTTAGTATTTTTTACTGTTTTTAAATATTTTAAGATTATATAAAAGGAAATTTCCTAAACCCAGCTGTAAGAGTGGCCTGAGGAAGCTTGTTATCTTTTAAGCAGTTGCTGTTTCTGTTGTTTTATATGTACATATAAATTTCATATATATAGAAAATGAAAATTAAATCTACTGCTTAGTAGAACCTATATACCAAAAAAGCAGACTTCCGATTACGTTTAGCATTTTGCATGACAAGTTATATATATATATATATATATATATATATTATAGATCTCATAAACATGAAGTGCTTGGGGCGCTGGCCCGGCTCGAACCCAGGATCTCCCACTCCGAAAGCG
>JAAAKL020015241.1:0-11578 GCA_010016065.2 Carybdea cf. marsupialis auct. non (Linnaeus, 1758)
AAGGGAGACGGACAACAAAAGCAAACACAAATACAAAATAAAGAGCAACCCCTCACCTAAAAAAAGGAAAAACACAAACCCTTATTCCACTTCCGCCTCCCCCACCCCGGGGGGGGGGGGGGGGGGGGGATGGAAAATCTACCACTGTTCATTCTATTGCTTGCACATAATACAGCAGTAACGTCTCTTTTTTGTATTTTAGATAGTAATAACTGGTGTTACTGGCTATCGCTCTGCGAAAGTTCCAACAAGTCAATGCCTTGTAAGTTTACCCTCATTACAGCAAATTCTTGTTCAGCTGTTGTTACTTTTTTGGTAAATTTCAAAATTAGATACCACTAATGTGCTATTTGCTGTAGCCAGTTAGTGTGGAAGGATGAGTGAATAATTAAGTTCGTATAGGTTATAGAAATTTTAAATCATGTAACAGGCATTCCCAACAGGTATCATCTACTTGACGGTCCAAACCATTTATTGATTAAATGTAATTTATGGACGACAGTGAGTAGCGAGATGAATTTGAAGTTTTAGGTAATAAATAAGAATAACTCACTGCAGTATGATTATTTTGGGTAATTTACGTGAGCATTAGAGTGAGCATGTTCATAAAAATTCTTTAGGACAGATAATTGGTAGTTCTGACTGAAGTAGCAGAGAAGATTGCTAAGAACCATAAATGTAAAATCATCGACTGGTATTTTTGCAGGTCTCCCCAATGTCCAGACGGGTTTCCAGTATTTGTCATACCCATAGATTTAAGAGACATAAGGTTTCACCGTAAGTCTTAGTCAGATATGAATTTGTCGTTTCCAGCTGCATTGCACATTTGTATTTGTAATGCCATTGAATTTTATTGTTAAAGATTTCTTTGTTTTTTAGAATGTAAATAGGACTGACCATTTCAGGAGTACTGTAGCCTGATGAAGAGGATTTATTTCTCGAAAGCTTGCAGAAGCAAACTGCCGTGGTGTTTACTGTTTTTATATATTCTTTTAGCCATGTTTTTATCTGTCTGAGTTTTATCATACATAAAAATTTTCCTGATGATCGTGAATACGTGAAACTCGAATTTCCATATCTCTTCCTTTAGTACCTCTTTCTATATATATATATATATATATATATATATATATATATATATATATATACACACACTCTCAGTAAAGCTGATTATATTCAGCACTGATCAGGATCAAATCCAGGACCTCTTGCATAAAAAGCATCGACTTAACCACTGCACTAAACAGTGAAATAGTTGAGTTGACAATTTGGGAGGCAAATTCCACATGCTCACCACCACTAGCAGCTTAATGTTTTAATGCTTGGCTCAATGCTCTATCAGTACAAGTTCCATACGTAAGTACTCAGGAAGACAGTGAAGATCATTAGACAAATATATACTCTCTTTAAACATGATTATATACCGCATCGGTGGGAATGGAACCGGTCATTTTCAACAATTCAAAATCAAACATCCACGAAAACGAGGCCAGAGATGTTGGAGATATGCAACGATGGGCTTTTGACTGAAATCATGAAGGCAAAAGAAAGCTGCAGGGGGTCAAACCTGTTGTTGCAGATATGCAACAGTGGGCATTAAAGGCTTTAATAATAGTAATAAATAATCTCTGTGGCTACTAGAGTACTAGACTATATTATCAGGAGAGTTTACTTCGCTCAGTTGGTACAGTGCACTTTGCGAGCGCCTGAGTCATGAGTTCTCGTATGTAATTTCTATTTCTCTATTATCATTTTAAATCTACTGTTCTCAAAAAGACTTTCGCCGGAAAAGTTTGGATAGGGTGATCATCCAGATGTCAGTCCTTCCATCGTCAATTCTCATGGCGCAGAGAGACCACTTCGGCCAACTTATACGATGTGGACAAGATTTACCAATCTTCAAATCCCTCCTTCCGGCTGCCCTTGTAGTAAACAATTGAGTTCATTGCTCTAGAATTAAAATGCACTGCTCCCTCCTTCTTTGAATTGATGTCATCACAGTATGGGCCCTGTCAACCCGGATCGTAGGCTATTTAGATACATTTGTTGATCAAGGGTAGTGAGTGTCCACTGATTGTCCCCTCTCGCTCCCTTCTCTTGCCTCAACGTGATTGCATTCTCTCGCAAGATGCAGTAACAACATAACATAAAGTAAATGTTTGTAAGTGCATGTAACTGTGCATTTGTGCATGGCGGGGCGTTGGAGGCAATCATTAAATGAACTTTTTGGTTGAATCCAATAGTTACTATCAATATATCTTTTGGTTCTTTACTAGAAGTTATTTTTTTGACAAGTGTAACGTTACAGTTAGTAGCGGGGTCAAAATAGCAAAATGAGCTTAAATTGTTTTTTATTTAAAAGAATTCTTTTTATAAGAATCACGAGGCTCATATTCGTCAAAATTTAAGAATATTTTAGAATCACCTTCAGATTCGTCATCAAAATGTCATCAAAAATTTCAAAAAGCCTGATAATCTAATGAACATGACCGTGGTAAGTATCAGATGTTCTTTTGTTGATGTTTTTCATGTTTTTTTAACTAGACGTTCGAAACTTTAAACCATTTAAACTTTGAAGCAATAATTCTTCTCCTTCGCTCCGTAAAATACTATTCCTTTTTGAAAGAAATTTAATAATCACGTTAGAATGTGTAAGGCTCAGTTTTGAAGTATCATCAAGAATCATAAGGCTTGGGCCGATTTGTAGAATTCGTATTTTAAAACCCAGTGTAACGGAAAATCATGTCTCAAGCTCAACATTTTGGAAGAAGTAATCACTGAATAACAAATAAAGCAATGCCTTCCGTCCCATTTTCTGGAAAGATTAGCCTCTTAAGAATAAACTCTTTTTATAAGAACAATTTTATAAGAACAAGGGGCTGAAATTTGCCAATAATTTAAGAGCAATCTAAGAATAAACTGAGGCTTGCCTCTTCCAAGATGTGAAGAACATATATAAACAGTGCATTTTCATTTTGTTAGACGGATGTCTGTTTTGTCTTCTTCCTTCTTCGTTCCTTCCCCGTATGACAGAATGGTGTATTCTATTAAGAAAATTGATAGAATTTTACATGCAAAACCGCCGATAACTTGTCCCTTCGCTGAATATCTACTTTGAGGTAGGATTAAGTTGACCTAGTCACCTCTTCTAACAAAGGTAACACATATTAAGAACGAATTGAGAACAATTCAGCCTGAAAATTGCAAGAAAATTGAGAACAACAGGGCTCGGTTGAAATTTTACTGGTACTTATTAAAAAAAGAATGCAGACGATGATAAATTAGAATTAATATAAACACATTTAATAAATGATAAGAAATATTTACCATTAACACCAATTGTGCTAATTTATTGAATCCAGACATTTTGTTAATCGGTTTCAGATTAAAATTGACAAACAAAATGGCGACAAGGTAAAAGTAACATAACGATGCGCCACAGAAAGATTTATCAAGCTCATATTTACTTATGTACAGTACACTAAGTACACTACCCTTTGAAATAATGAAAGAGCTTGTCTATTGGGGTTGAGGGATACGCGAATTGCCAAGGTAGTGCAAGCTCAGATTGTATCAAATGAAGTAATAATGAATTTGATGAGTCGTGACAAAATCAGTCGAAAATGAGATTTCGAAAGAGACTTTCATGAGAATTTTTACAACTAAAAGCTCTAAATAGAGTAGAATAATTGTTACGAAAACCACTTGCATGTCTTTCAAGTATTGCATTGTGAGCATGTATGGAAAATAACGTGCCACAACCAGCAAGATATTATTTCGAGAGTTGAATAGGAACTGAAAAGTCTCAATATCTCTAGTTAGTGCTACAATACTATTCGATTACATGACCGCCTCAGTCAAGCGTTTAGCGTATGCCAAGTGCCAAAATGTTTCCGAAACATGTCCAAACTTATAATTCTAATATTGTCTGCACATTACCAGACATCATAGCCCCTGTCACTATGCTATATTTCCCAATTCCTCATTTTGCACTGATTGTCTGTAATATCTGGTATTTACTCAAGTTGGAAAAACACGGCGCTAGAGGAGCAAGTTGACATGTACTCGGCGGAAAAAAATAGGATTAAAACCTTTAATATGGTCCCATTATTGCTTGTATTAGCTTAATGACTAATATACAAAGATCAAGGACGAATTCTCGCTTTACGACTAGTCCTTCTCTCTTTTTCTTGCGTACAACACTCTGAACTTTAGTCTTTCAATCGAGCATATAGATAAGCAAGTCTGTTGTCATTAGCGAAGTATCAGATGAACAATCAAAGTTTACTCATTATTAAATTGAGTAGTTTAGCAGTGCTTCTTCATTAACTGGAACTTGGTTTGGTATAAATTTAGCATGCTTTTCCTACTATCAATATCTACAGCTATGACAGTGGATGATATTGTGTCACTACATCAATGTCAACATGGTTTAATCAGTATAATAACAAGTGAAATGTTCAACAAAAGCACTGATAATATGTCCAATGAAATCAAAACTTCGATATCAACACTTTGAGCAAGGACGATCAACCAGAAGTAACGTAATATAATTATCATAGTCTAAATTATTTACATTGAAAAGAACGTTTATATGCAAAAATATTCCAAAATGTTTGCACTTATCTGCCAAGTCGTTTCAGTTTCTTTGATGATTGAAGCAGTTTGTACTACTGAAAGGTTTTGCCTGAGATTTGTTTGCCAAAATAGTCCTTGGGCCCATGCTATTAGCATGCAAAATTCCCAGAACTTCATTGCAAACCGCAATGATGATAATAACTGCCACCTTAAATTCAATATCTGTAGAATCATGTTATCAATAGCAAATTATGTCAATATCTGGAAAGTTATCACTGATAGCCTAGAAAAGGCAATAATCCCACAAACGTCTCCTCATAACGTACTCGCGAAGAAGTATAGTGAACGATCGCCTGTCAGTTTCATCTTTTTCACATACAGCATTTCTCCTTCGTCTAGAAGTGGCGGAAGTTTCCCAGTGCACGTTATCGATACTGACGAATTCTTCTCCTTTAATTTCTGCTGTTAGACGATCTCTCAAACTCAAAATGTCATCTATACCAATATTTAATGCTTTGGAAGGAATAGATCCCTTTTGTAGCTTTATTGATCGAGATTCCACAGCTCGTTTCTCAAAGACTCTGCAATTTGAAACATTTTTCGTAGTTCCACTTTTCTTTTTGTTATTATTATTGGTCTGTATGTGACCCTTTCGAAAAACCAAAGGACTGTTACTTGGCGACTCTGGAAGTCTAAAGTACTTCTGGTTTTCCTTCTTGAATCTATGAAATCGTAACATAATTTACTGACTTGTCGTTGGAGCAGCTTGTTTCACCCAAGGCGATTTTGCTTTACACTTTTCGCTGTATTGTGCAAACTTCTATAGAGATCTGCGAACTGGACATCTGCCTCAGTTCTTATCCCTCTAATTACGAGATTAGTTCCATGAATGAACTTCTCGGTGAGAAAAAGAGCAACAGACTGATGAAAAATCAATGAGAACCATACTCTTTGACGTTAATTTCCCACTCTCGTCCTCGATTCGTTATCTTTCAAGTAAGGAACTGCACGGGGCTTTAAATGTTGAGAAATTGTAGGTTTTTGTAAGACAATGTAAAAGTACAACATGGAAATTGTTGACGGCCTTCACCAAGTATCACACTCCTATTCAATTTTTAATAGTAAAATTGATTTCACTAAATGAATCTTAAATTGAAAAGGTCCTGCTTAAATTGAGTTTGCTTTTGATAATACTTAACATAGCATCTAAAAACAAATGTCTCCCTTTCCCCCCAGTTTGATATGATTTCTGCTCAAAATTGATGAATGATAGTTGCTTTTGAAATAGGCAGACGTCGCTTGTAATCGAATTTGCAAAACTATTTTGGTTTTCCACTCTACCAAAGAAATATAAATTAGAAACTTAACGAATGCTTATGTAATAGTATAAAATGACAAAACATGTTTAAAAGATATAATGACCAAGAAACCGATTGAAAAGATAACAGAATAGGATACCAGAGAAATGTGTCGGATTCGTTTGATAGATACTTTTGATTATGATTTTATTTAGAGCCGCCAATAGCTCAAAATAATTAAAATCAGTATATAAACACTTTTCGTGAGTGATGAAATGAAAGGGTAAATTGTTGATGAGATAATGGGCAACGAGCGTATTTTTGATCTGCAAATAAAGGCAAGAAAATGCTGTTTGCTAGGGTTTCATAGATCGGTGAAAATATCGTTTAGAAAATCTCTTCAGGAGAAATCACAACGATACCTATCATCACCATTGGCAAGTGTCTTTATGGTTATCAGCAAACTTTTCTGGCTAACAACTTTTTATTATCACCATTATCGTTTGCAGTACGATTACTCATTGGTAAACTTTTGTGGTAAAATACTTTCTTATCGTTAACGTTATAGGTTAAAGTATTATCGCTCATTAGTAACTTTTGTGGTTAATGACTTTCTTATCGTCAACGTTATAGGTTGAAGTATTATCGCTCATTAGTAAATTTTGTGGTTAATGACTTTCTTATCGTTATCGTTATAGGTTAAAGTATTATCGCTCATTAATACATTTTGAGGTTAATGACTTTCTTATCGTTATCGTTATAGGTTGAAGTATTATCGCTCATTAATACATTTGGTGGTAAATGACTTTCTTATCGTAATCGTTATAGGTGTAAGTATTATCGCTCATTAGTAAATTTTGTGGTCGTTATCGTTATAGGTTGAAGTATTATCGCTCATTAGTAAATTTTGTGGTTAATGACTTTCTTATCGTTATCGTTATAGGTTGAAGTATTATCGCTCATTGATACATTTTGTGGTAAATGACTTTCTTATCGTTATCGTTATAGGTGTAAGTATTATCGCTCATTAGTAAATTTTGTGGTAAATGACTTTCTTATCGTTGACACGTCGTTTAGGACACTGACAAAATCTTGCTATACTATTGACCTATTTTTTTTGAAAAAGGTGTTGTAGTTTATCTGCAAATTTAAATTCTCTATCTTGACTGCTCCCTCCTTTGAAGGAGAAGATCTTTTTAGTATCGGGACGATAATTCCATTTTATTGAACCTTTGGTGCCAAAATAAACACATTCTCCAGCGAGGATCTTCTATACAAGAATGATGTCGAGCAAGTTTTTCCCGACCTTGCTGTCGAAACACACGATCGTACGTCCTGGCGGTTGTTCACTGATAGTTAGGAGAGCAGCTTAAAATGTGTCCGTCTTCATAAAACTGACTCATAATTGTCAATGCCGATGGGCTCTCTCCGACGCGCAAAGAAAAGCGCGAAATGTTGAAACACGGAATTGAAAGTACTCTTTACCAGGGTCACAACTGGGTTTCTTGCGTAGAGATGATGAACTTTTCCTGGGCCTGTAGTTCGGATATACTAAGGATCCTTGTTTTCTCTGTTTTTGTGTCAAATAAGAATGACCTATTTGACAAGAACGGCCAGTCAGAGAAAAAAAAATTGTGGTGTATGCCCCACCAGTGCCATGGGTAAAATCATTTTTTCCCGTCTGAACCTCATATCAGTCTTGATGAAATAGTTTGTGAAAGGCAATGAAAAGAAAGGTCACTACTTCAGGTATTTCTGTGAAAAATTCTCCGGCTTAAGCATTGTCATGCGAGAGCACACAAGGTTGATTAGAATACGAATAGAAATAGGAAACGTAGGTTGAACTCAACAATTATCTCCGACTCCTTCACAACTCTAACATGACTCAATGGAGTATAGAATAACAACTAATTCATACAGCGGAAACCAGAACTATTTATAAGATAATAATATCACAGGGAGCTGATATGCAAAAGATGAATGCGAGAATATGACAAGCATTTAAAAGTTATAATTAGGGGGTTTTACTGGTCCAGATATCAGAAAACGTATATATTTTACGGTATATCAGAACCATGGAATCAAATGCATGAAAGCCTGTTTGTAAATGTTGCTCAAATACCTTTTAGGGCAAAACATCTGACACTTGTGAACATCTTCTTGACAATATTTTGAATGCTTGAAATATTGTTGTTAACATGAGTACAAGCATTTCCATCGGGACATCCAAGTTACGGATGACTGGTTTCAAGGTATTCGAGCATCAGTAATGCTTTATTACTGTTGCGGCATCAAAAGGGACGCCAAAGAAACACCAATATCATTCCAGACAGTCACAAAAAAGGGATTTGTTTCGAAATTGTGGAATTCATTCATAAAATAACTTTCTTCTCTGATGCCTGATGTTCTCATGTATGAACTATTAATTTTTTTTTCATATTGTAATTCTGATTCTCTTTGGGTTGTGAAAAGTTTATTTTGAAACCTTCTGTCTTGATCATGAAAAAGTTTAAATTTAGTCAGCCAAGAGCACATTCCTGCAGGTGATTTTTTGTCATTTACTTGAAGAAGATTCAAGACAGGGTAATTTTATATCCTGCAGCTACATATTACACCATACCACAATACATACAGAATTGGCAATGAATTTAAAGTTGTCTGATTAAATAGCTTTTCAAACATAACTCTTGGTAGTTTTCAAAATGACACAGTTCGGCTACAGTAACAAAATTGTGATTATCAAAGAAAAATCTGGAATTATATTGGGGAAGTAGTTGCCATAGTGTCATAATCAGCAACAACCGAAGTGCCATATCCGCAAGGGCGTTGGCCACCAAGAAGCGCTATTCCACATTACTCTCATCACTTTTCCTGCTGTATGCCCATTTCAGACTGTCCTCGCAATGCCATGCCAATACTTCCTCCTTGGCAGTTCTCTCGGTCTCCTACCTTCCACCCTTCCAGCCAAACAGACAGTCTCCAGACAGCTGCTGCACCCTATCCACATGTTCGACAAATCGCAGCTGTCTCTCTCTGATCTTCTACATCGTCTGTCTGTCTGTGTCCATCCTTCTCAATACCTTCTTATTAGCCACATTTCCATATCCTGAATTCGTCAGAAAATGCATAATAAAATTGATAGGTTTTACCTACAAAAGTCAAATCCCCACGACTTTCTTTTTGTAGACTGCGTAGATAACGAGCATTTTTACACAGATTGGTTAAGTTCTTAAATCCTGCCCGATACTGCAACCAGACTGTGTGACCCCGTCTCATTCTTTCAATGGTCTGGAAAGTGAGTTTCTATGTTTGGGTGAGGTTCCTGTAGCTGGTTTGGAATAGTTGGCTATGTTTTAAAAGCCAAGATATTGTGTTTAATTCTGAATTTTCAGAAAGCATTTTTAAAACTTGTTTTTCCGTACTTTCTATCTTAGAATAGTTGACTTTTTAATCTTTTAAATTTCATCAAGAGGGGTAGATGCCCCCCACCCATTTCCCATTAGCCAGTGCGCAACTGTGTGGACAGTAAACTTCAAATGCACAGCAATAAACCATGCTTTAGTTTATGAACACTTTTTAAAAGGTAGGAAACGTTTTAATACGGAGGTTTTGTGAAAACCGTTTTCAACTTTATCAAAGCGTTTCTAGTGTAAAAAAATCTACCACGAATCGTGATGAAGTTTCAAACCTTTCTGTACTTACGAAACGTCTTCTTTACAAAAACTTGATTTTAAACTGTTTCACAGGACCGTAGTAACAGTACTCAAAGCGTGTGCGTTTGGAGGGGGATAGGGCACACCATAGTTTAAATGAACGAAAACTATCCATTTAAAATTTATGTAACGAAAACGTTAGCAAAAGTGGGGGCCACGTGCCCCATCGACTCCACTGTTGCTCTCGCCCCTTTTTAGTAAGCTGCCACTTATGAAACCTTTCACTCTAATGTTAAGTGTTATGATATAGGATGAAAGGGCGACATCGTGTAGACAGCAGTTGTTGTTTACTGTTCCGTGCATTCATTTTAGAGCTGCAATTACATATCTATGAGAAACATTTCGGGGTTTCAAGGGGACGTCAAGAGGAATGACGCCATTTCTAAACATAATTAAAAAGAGATATAAGGTTTAAATTATGTATTACGTCAACGCACGTTTCCCTAGCCACCCTTCCAAAGTATTGTTAAGTTTGAAAAAGAGCACTTTGGAGACTTGGATGTCAGAAATCCCTGCTGGTAAGCGGAGAGGTGTAGAAAGCAAATAATGCGAGGAATGGACATCCTTTTCATGTGGCAAGTGTGTTCAGTGATCTGTTTCTTGTAACGGAAATTTAGAAAAAACCTCTATTCTATTTGTCCAGGATTTTAGGTCACATTACTGGTGCATCTCCTACATGTACGTAGGCATGCTAGCAATGGCGTATTAAAGGAGGAGGCTTGCTTTTGAGTTGCTTTTTACCGGCCTATAAATGATGTCCAACGGGCTAAATCTGTGATATCACACTAACAATACATTCATCCACACTTCGTGGGTAACAGGTGTAAGGCTCAACCTAAATTTTGCATACTCCTTTTTGTTTTCTTTAAAATATTCGGGGGAGCTAGTCCTTCATGGTTCCTTCGTGGCTACGGGCCTACATGGCACCGACAATCTAAGTTGAAGTCATTTCGGTTCTTTTACATCCTGGCAAAACGAAGGTACTCCTTTGCAGTGATTCAGAATGAACAAGTTTCCTATCGAATCATGACGAGGCAGCATTATCCAAACAGTTGATTATCTATTTATACATGATATATTTTGTATCTGTTTCCAAACTTTTTTCTCACTTTACTATTTTATTTATTTGTTGTATACCTTCTCCGTAAAGTGAAAAAACGAGTCCCAAAATGTGCTTTTGTGCAAACCTGGAGTTCTTCGAGACGAAATATCCCTCCAAGAAGTGAAAACATGGCTGATTGATATATTTCAAAGAAAATTTTTAGTTTAGTGTATATAAGACGCAGCGATGCAAGAAGCATTGCGAACGTGGGGGCCCACTTCCATGTCAAGGACATGTTTGAGTATAAAAGAGGCAATGAAGGATATGGGCAATTCCAAGTGTAGAAAACGGTTAGAATAAAATGATGGAATGAGAGAACTTTCACATGCAGCTGAAATTTGGGGTTACTTGAAAATGAGAGGTGTTACTCGAAAATAAATAAAATGAGAGGGGCAGTAGATGAGAAAATCCTGAAGCTAGTTTTCCAACATAAAAAGGGCCTGAACCATTGCTTGAAGAACATGTAGGTTCCAGGCCGAAGGGTCTAGCTCCCTCTCTCCCCCAAAACAATGGCTTCTGCAACTTAAATCTTCATTGAGATCCTAACTGGGTTACAAACGTTTGCATGAACACTGTACATGCCTTCCATGGTACTATTTACTGCTATTTGATTAATCTTTGACCACAAATCACGCACAGCTTGAGTGAAGCTTCGTAACCTGCAGCCATATTTCAGGATTTTGTCAAGTTACATTGGGCATTGTATACATTGAAGAAATTTACAAAAGTTGCCCAATTTCGAACCCCTCACCTCAAGAGGTACAATCGTATCAGGTCAAGTTTTTCCGGACTCGCTCGACAAGCTCCCTTCAACCCTGGCGATCCTCCATCAGTCTGGGAATGTCCTCCAGATGCAGTTCAGTATCCTGTACTAACTGATTTGTATA
>JAAAKL020015242.1:0-11578 GCA_010016065.2 Carybdea cf. marsupialis auct. non (Linnaeus, 1758)
CGGAGTTACGAAAAGAGATAAAACCAGGAACGACGTGGTAAGAGAAACAGAGGGGGGGGAAACAAAATAAGCTTGAAGATGCAAGAAAGACGGTTGAAATTGGTATGGTCATGTGATGAGAAGAGAGGACAACTATGCTGGAAGAAGAGTGATTGCAATGGAAATTCCAGGACACAGAAGAAGAGGGCAACCCAAATTGAGATGGAAAGGCAGACTAAAAGAAGATATGAAAGAGAAGAATCTCAGTGAACAACAATTAAGAGAAAAAGAGGAATGGAGGAGACTAGCAAGGAACAGTGACCCCATATAAAGATGGGAAGAGCTGAAGAAGGAGAAGAGAAATACTCCGTTTCTAGATAGTACTTGTTCAGGGAATTCAGGCTTCAAAGACTGGCATTTCACTCTTTCGCAGAATATTCAGAACATATTTGTTGTTACAGTAATTGCTACTAAAATTTAAACTTTATAATAAAGATATTCATTAAAAGTTCAAAAAGGAACAATACGGTAAAAATAGCAATTTTTCCCAGCAAGAATCATAAAGGCATTAAAGCATCGACTATCTGCTAATCGTATCCATAAGTCAATCAATACGAATTTCATCTTCCGTCAACAAAAAGGAATTGAGCCGATTGTTCCAATTATCTGACCTAGTAGTCATTACCAAACTCCAGGTTATGTTCTTTTACAACATGCAACAGCAATATCAAAAGGTTATCGTAATAACCCTTTCAAAAAGCACCGATCTAACTTGACCCAGGTCAACAGACTGCCCTTGCTCTACACCATGCCCATAGCAAAATCGGTTACGGCACGTTTCCATAGTTGAACATGTCGTTTCTTCCTAGGTCATTACAGAGTCCTTTGCAAAGAAATCGTATTTATCTGGGACAAGGGTATGACATCAACATCATAAGTAGGCCTTCTGATTACAACACAGCAGTTGTTTATAGTGTTACTTATACACAACATGTGACTAATATTAAATCCACTTATGCAGCAGGTTAATAGAACTGGAAGCTGGATTCTTAATTAGGGCACACGAAATTTTTCCGTATAATCTGCAATGGCGTGTAGCATGCGACTCGCCCAACTGTAATCGATATCTGGGCATTTACATGTCCCCAAAGCTTTACCAATCACTACAAACCAATAAATGCAAATCAGTCACCCTCGTTGTCACAAATAAGCTTACTGAATTGTCTTCTGTCTTCATTCGTAAGCAATATGCTACTAACACAAAGTTTACTCCTATCTATAGTTTAAAACAGTCCTAAAAATTTAGCGTAAAGCACCAGAATAATGGCAGAAATACACAGTGCTACTTTGAAAGATTAAAAAAGGAATCTTACCGGAGATGAACCTGAAACCACTTGCTTGTGCCACTGACTTGAATTTACGTTAAACACCAGCAGGTCAGATAGCGCAGTTTTAAAAGAGAACCCTGGAGAAAAAACATGGGAAATAATGAGAATACATCACGTCTAAATATAACAATCAATGAGTTCTTACCTATTTATCACTTTGACTCCCTTCCTTGCACTACGGTATCCCCAACCCTAGCACAACAAAGGATTCATATATAATAGAAACTCCATAAACTCGAACACGCACGGGACCACTCACATTTGTTTAAGTCATAGTTCGAGTTATAGGAGTTCAGGCATTATTTAAGAAATTAAGGATTTTGGAGCGTAAGGTTGGGAATTAAAGGTAGTGGTGTGGTACTGGGGAGTGAAACTAAGTTTGGTTGTCCCCTAGCAAAACACAGCTACATCAGAAAATACGGAGAAAAGCAAAAATATTATAGAAATTTCAGAATCTCTGATGTTTATACACTTATTTTATACAAGTTACGAAATTTTGAAATAAGTAGTAGTCAACAAAAGAAGGAATCTATAGCTGTCTAGTTAGCAAAGGGGCAGTGAAAGATTTCCTCCGTCTCTATTGTATGCTCCTACAGCTTCGAGTTTCAATGCATGCGGAGTTGACATTACAGCAAAGCCAATCAATGCAAGCGATAGAAAGGGCATGAGGGTGCCGTGTAAGCTGCTGGTAACAAAAGATAAAGTTATTGAAACATTGAAAAAAGAACTTCTAAAATGATGTTAATTTTATAGTATAAAGATCTCATAAAACGCAAGAACGTTTCCAGCCGTGCTGAATATTCGCCCCCAGAAACAAGGAAAGGTAACGGGATAGGTAAAAAGCATCATTGTCTGTTATAAAATCCAAATTTTGTGCAGTACTAAAATGACCCGTGCACAAACAAAGCAATTTGCTTTTTCCGACTCTCTGTGACGTCGAGGTAACGAGGGCGACTGTATAAATTAATGACTGTGTACATCAATTGAACTCTTTACTTAAAATGGAAAAATTCGAGTTGTAGCGGTTAAATTTTCCAAGGGACCGAAAAAATATCTTCGAGTTACAGAAAGTTCGAATGATGAGATTGCGAGTTAAGGAGGTTTTACTGTAGCGATTTATGTATTACTACGAATAGTTGAGATCAATGACATCAGTGCGGTACAGCAATAATTGTCACACTTTCGCCTTTTCAAAAACCGACGCGATTTCTTTCAGATGTGGGCCCTTTTAACTTCGCTTTGCATTCATTCGAAGTGGTAACTATCATGAAGGTAAAACGTTCATGTAACTGAAAACAATAATAGCGTTGACTAATACTAACGACAAGTGAAGAGGCTCATACTCTAAAGTACATTCTTAAAAATTATGCCAACCTTTCACCTGAGAAACGATGGTAGTTAATAAGCTTGCCTTTGAACAGCATTTTAAAAAATCAGAAACAAGGGACAAAGATAGCGAAGTGAAAGTTCCTAGATTAGAGCACCGAGACTGTCTAAAATTGCTACGCTGGCTGGAGAACAGTAGTGCGGTCCAAACTAGGGACATATGCAATATGACAAGCAAAAAGGAGACCATAAGAGGTGACATAACAGCCATAAACTCCAGTAATTAAATCGGTGTGATGAAGAAAATACGAGCACAATATCAATTCAAAATATTAATGAAGTCGGAATAATTCCTCGTTAGCAACAGTGATAATGCTATACTATGTGTGTTGAACGATCCCTTCTTCAAAAATGACGAAAATAAAGATCTGAACTACATCAGCTTGTATTCTGATTCAAGTGAATTCATCACGAATGAAAAGGTGGTAACAACGTGGGAGCGTAAGCATAAACATTGCAATCCTACTCGGCAAAAATCTCCACTGTACCACTCCAATACGTAGAGTACACATGGCAGTAGAATGTATCATCAATCTGCAAGTTTCTGAAGAAGACTACTGACTACAGCTCGTAACTTAAGATGTAAAAGATTACACTGAGTACAACAGATGCCAGCGTGATTTATCACCATACTTAACAGTGTAAGTGAGTGCTTCCGATTTTCACATTGAATTTTATTTCAGAAGAACTACTGACTTTTGGTGTCAGTACGAAGTCTTCTGAAAGCAGTAGCAAAATGCCCGCTGCTAGCATTTCATTTTGAAATTTTGTAACTTTGAAAAGATCGTCACCCAAATGTAAAGCTCGGTAGCTTCCATGAAATAAAATTTCAACACGAAGACGAGGAATAATTGTTAACAATATCTAGGCTTAAAAGAAAAGAAAAGTTCCGGTCTGTGCCTACTGTAGCGAGAGTAAAGTTAAGAACAATCCAACTGACGCAATAGCTATCTAACGACTTCTAAATGAAGCTAATTGTTTGTGAGTGGCTCATGACTTCAAGCACTTCAAAACTAAGTAGTCAAAAGATCGGCTTTGCAAACCATAAAACTCCACAACTTTATGGATTGATTGCTTCAGTGATTTTGTATGCTAATGCTTATCCACGTTAATATTTTGGTAAGCCATGGGGTCCATCGTAAATAAATACAACTTCCAAAGCATAAGGGAAGCTTCCTGCAGGTGAAAGTATTACGTAGAAGCTAGTGTTTTGTTTGTTTGGTTCACGAACAAAACAAGAAATGTGGATTGAGTATGTCCTTGGGAGTCTAGTGAAACTGCATGAAGGTCAAGTACTCCACGTCAATGTTGTTAAATAGTTAAAGAGGTCAAATTAAGTTCCAATTAGGAAGTTAAAGGGGTTCCCACAGATATCATGCTTGTAGATGCTTCAGCACAGGTGGCACAGTTATTAAGTAGTACCAATATAATAAATTGAAAAGGTGACATGTGATCAAAATTTAAGAAAGCTAAAAGTAATACGGAGCTATCATCTCGTCTGTTCAATATGACTCTGTGGGTACTCATAAGACTTCAATGTCATCCTACGTACACTTCACACATGCTTACTAGATAATGCCAGAAATCAGATAAAATGTTATACACGAGTTTCGACATTGTGCAAGCATAACAAATCATGAATTGCCCTTTGAACGAAATAAATTCCTCTGCTACCATCCCGTTTAAAGTTAACTTTATAACTGTACTACAGGTACATACCTCCATATATCCATATTGAGTCCGTTTCATTGTAATAACATGACACGTGTCCAGCCCTTGAAGGGAAATCTTTAGACTCATATGCAAGAAATTGCCAAGAATTTAATCCATCATATGGATGCACTGACACAGAACAGGAGGCCCCATAATACCCTGGGTTGCAGGAACATCTTTGCAATGCCTGATATAGACAAAATGAGGGTTATAACATAATGGTGAGAAGCTATCAACAATAAACAACATTATTGATGTATCAATTAAAAGCTCAGAAATAGGCAAAGTTTGCTCCTATGTTCGTATGATCCTGTTAACAAATTAATGATATTGGATCCATTTTTTGTCAGCTACATTGGATTCAAAACTATAACTTGGGCCGATTGCTTTGGGGATAAGTTCAGAAGCCTCAGAGATATTACAAGTAACTGGCATGCCATATTGGAAGTATCTGAAATTCTACAATCGATAACTACATTTATGCATACATAACTGAATGATGCACAAATGGTATACTGAAATAATTATCTACATCTCCTCTGCTGGGGTCTATCACTACATCACACCTATGCTAGTTTGGAGATTTTCTATTGCCTGGGTCTCTTACAATGTTAAGCAAGAGAAATCTATCTTGCAACCATCGTTTCTAAGCTGTTCTACCTACATGAAGACATGGCAATAAAAACTTTGGGACTGTAACTGGTGATATTGTAAAAATTCATCTTTACGTTATCTTCATTACTGTTTGAAATCGTCAAGGACTGATGATGACATAACCCATAGCAAAAGATATGCAAAAAAGAGATGTAATTAGCATTGTGAATGGCATTAGAATCCTCCTTAGAACAAAGTCCATGGTGTATGAACCTTCAGTTGATAGTGCATCTCTGTCTATCTGGCTTGGAACTACACCATAAATATTAAGGTCCATGCCACCAGTCCAAACAATAGAGCTTTTACTTTGATATGAGTAATTATGATCACATCCTGAACTAATAAAATGGATGGGACCATTCTATACGAATAGGAAGCAAAGACCATCTTACAAGCAAAGGGTCAAAGTTGGACTCCTGACATGATTCTGCATAGCTTCATCACTAACAGTTATAAAGAGATCAAAAACATTGTTTATATATCATCACAACCTCTTAACACATCGAATGTAAAATTCCACTAAAATCATTCATTGAAATCCACACTCTTATCAAAGTACCGATGTAATGCTCCATTTGTAACAAAAAGATTTGTCACTAAATGTTGTGACTCAGGGTATGAATACACAGCTTAGACAACATTTCAAATGACAAAAGAAAAATATCTCTAGACTCTATAAATATACCAAACAGTTAAGTAAAAATCTATCAAAAATGGCATACAAAAATAACAGAACAAAACTTGTACCCAGCAGTGTTTTCAACTAACCAATAAGATTTTGGACTGCCAGATTGGTGTTATGTTTTGACCAATCTGTGTTATAGAACTAGGTAATAAACCAATAAAGCCCGATGAAAAGCCTCAGCTCCAAAAAGCAAACAGCCATCTCTGTTTCAAAATCCAAAAGACTTTAGGCAGTGTTAATTGGTCGAAAACCCAGACTACCAAAATGTATATAGAAGACTGCTTCTCTATTAGAGAAACTGCTTGGTCAGCCTTCATTTGGAAAGTCCAAATAAAAGCAAGACAACCTCTACCTTGCAGATAGGAATAGTTTATCCTTATGATCAGTGCTTATGTATAGCCTAAGAAACATAAAAAATGACTACGTTCATTGAGCAGATTGATTGCTTAAAAGTCTCAACACATCAAACACATATATGCATAAAAATAACACTAATCAACTCACCCAATTGCATACCCCTTTTCTTTGTGCTGAGTTACAATCATCTGGACACCACTTCTCTTCACAGTAATCACCCTTCCTTCCAGCAGTGCATACACATTTCCCATCTATACAGGTGCCAGCTTTTGAGCATGAATTTTTACAGGAACTTATTTTATAAGTTGCATTAAAACCTCCAAGTACATAATTTTTATCACTGTACAAGAAAATCAGCAGCTACAAGAAAGATAAATAAATATTCACTTCTCTGTCACAATATGATGGAACACCAACTTCAAAAAATTTTAGAGCCACTAGCAAAATTTAAGATCACTGTTTCTAGTTACATTTATAAATATTTAATATTTATTACAAAATTAATATTTTAAAAACATTTACAAGTAGGCCCTAATCTAGACAATCAACACCAACATAAAATGGTGATTTAGAGGTTTAGCACCATTATTTCTTGAATTTTCTTCACCCAAACATATTTACTTGTTAAAACATGATATTCGAATAAAGTAATCACAGTAAATGCTGTTTCAAGTGTAGGTGTATCATATTGCAATTCTACAGTAATATTACATTGTTCATATGTTAACAAATGCAAGAACTATTTAGCATTAAACTTTTTCTCACTGACTGATAGTCTAATTACAAGCTTCCTATTTTGGCTTAAAATATAATTGGATAAACCTTTTGGACAATAGCAATAATGACCACTGCAGTATAGAAGATATGCATAACTTTAAGCATTAACATCTTGCCAGCTATCTACAGAGAGACGAAACAGTTGTAGAATGTTGCAGTGGAGTTCTGCAACAAGTATCAATCATGAACACTCATATCTAATAGTATTGTTCTAAGTATATTAATAGGCTTAGTAAGTTTCAACAATTCAAATCATCATATATCAAACTGCACCAGAACTAAAAAATGCAACATAACGCTGCACATACAACCTGATGATATCTCCCCATTGAGAGTTATAGATGGGGATCGATGGAGGAAAATTGACCACCTACATTGAAATAACAATCTGATTACTACTTATTCCTACTAATTACTACAAAATAATAAAGATGAAAGCAAGAAAACATGTCTACAAGAACAGACAAATCCTATCTGACAAATTTACTACATCCCTTTGGAACTATAATATGAGCAAATTATTGAGTTGATAATTACAAAAAAGCTAATGAGCCATCATGCCAATAAGAGAAATGTGATAGAAAGGTGATGATCTATATACTAGTTATCATAGTAAATGAAATGCAAATAATTTTATCCCACTCTGGCCATTTTGTGCATGCAAAAATTATACTAGAAATCCCTTATTTTTCCCAAAACAATCAACCTAGATAAGTTTCTAAAAGAGGTAATATAGAACAGGCTTTTACAAACAGTTTATTTAGAGTATGTTATAAGTACTTACTTCATTTGATGATGACACTATTTGATTTGGTGTCTGTTTCCCACTGAAACTTGCTAATAAGGGTGATGAATATAATCCTCCATCATAGATAAATAGAAAATCAAAACTGCACTCTGTTGCAAATTCAGAGAATGTAAGGGTGATGGTCTGATTCATGTATGGAGCTGTAATAGACAATAACAATAGATTCAAATATCACAAATATCACTAATTTACTTCTTTCATAGTCTGGTAAAATAGTGTGCTTACTAAAGTCACTTAATGGGCATGCATAGCACCAAACATTTTTCAAAATGGATATTAAGATCCTCTTTGCTTCCATAATCATATCAACATGAACATCTGGTGGTGTGTATATATACATGCTACATTGTGGCACAAATTCTGGCAAAGATTCACTCCTCATAGGTTCAACATTTAGATATGAAAAATAGTATTAGAAAGGCAATCTTAGTACAGAAGGATTTCTCACATAGGAAAGCAGGTTAATCACTTTCTTCAACATGAATTACCACTTATCTGTAAATATTTCATTTACAGACGAAGGAAAAGACACCTGTTTATTTGAGATATCTTGAAAACCAGATATCTTTCCACCAAGGTTTTTCTTCAAATATAAAACTCAAAACAGAAGATTAAATGCTGAACAACTGTAATCAGCATTAAAATTAACATGCACCTCGTTTTGAATAAAAAATGAATTTGTAGGGAGTGGAGAGGGTACTGGTATTATTCTTATTGCAATGAGTCGGCTAATGACTACCTTTTACCAAAACTGATGGAAATAACTGTCAAAAAAGTCATACTTGTAATATCTGGAAAATTTTGAACTGTTTTGCAACTGAAAATAAGCCATACGAAGTAGCAAATTCATTTTAGTACTTAAAAGCTTGTCAGATGAAGAAAGCTCTTGAGTACTAAAATGAATGATGTGCAACTTTCATCTAAATATCGAGGTTTCATTACACAGATACCTGCATCTGCACAATAGCTACTTAATTCTTGATTTGGTGAAATGATAAACAGCAAAGGCAGCTTGCCACCTTTTCAAGCACATTCAAATGAAGGGACCACTTACTTACTTACTTTAAGAAATACCTTGCTTCAGACTATAGAACCAAGTTCTTTAACATCATGGGCAAGCATCTGAGTAAAATTTTTGTCACCAAACTCATAAAAGTTTATCTTATGTCAAAAATCTTTTATTTCTTCCATTGCTTGTGTAAAAATGATACGTATTCACATTCTGCAAACAATCCTAGCAAAGTTGTAATGACCATGGACATGTTAATAGTAGGGAAACAGTATTAGAGATAATGATCTTGACATGTGATCGGTCAACAGCGCAGTGCATGATTAGAAATTGGAATAAAAGAAGCTTAATTGGAGATGCTAATTACTCTAATGCTATTTGGAAAATGAGAGGCAACAGCACTTTTAATCAATAGCAAGAGCATCCATCACAGTAAAAGCAATTTTGCATCAGCTCCCTCTTAATCAGTGCACAGCTCCTCTTCCTCATCTTCCCCATTATCATCCTCATATGGATCGTCAACAACAGCATAATTATCATAATCAACAGCAGCAGCAGTAATAGCATTGACATTCTAATGTCTGCTTCCTACGCATGATAGGTCAGAGGAGGTTTCTTATGGCCACCTTCCAATTCCATGAAAGAAAATTATCAGTATTTGGTGCTACTACTAAATTCACTACTCATTTGAAAGATCTTTATCAAGGTCTACACCTTTCTAGTTGGCCCTAAATAGTCATTTCACTATATTTTTGTCATCTAGATCTCATTGTCACATCTCTCTACACGACCAAACATAGTAAAACTATATCTCCTATTGTTGTTCCTCATGTACAATGGGGTCCACTCCCTCAATTTCAAAGATGACTTCCTATCCTTCAAAGTGGCATTACACATTTATCTGGTCATTCTCAGATCATTGTTCTCAATTCACAGTCTCTTTCACAGCTGCACAACACTTCTCAGGCACACTTTTTATACTCAACTCTTTGAAAGCAGTCCAAACCCCTACACATAATGACAGGCAGCAAATTCTGAAATTTCTTAACTTGATTTTATTCTGGTATTGAAAACTTCTTGAGGTCCACTGGTAGCACTGATGTCACCTAAGCAGAAAAACATATAACAACCTACTCCATTGATTACAACACCTTCACTGTATGGGCCAGTGTGGACTCTCATCTGTACATTTTCTGCACCTGCAGTTATGATTGTCTCCCAAGCTACCCTTAAAATTCTTAAACCTCGTGTAAATCCAAAAGCTTCATGGCTCAACATTCCTTCAATTCTAAGCCCTTCTTCACTTTCTTCAGATTTTCAATTAGGGTTATTCCGTTCAGGTTCAACATGAGTTTGTTCCTGATGTCTTCAGATTTTATTGGAATTTTCACCACTTGTACAGCTTCTTTAACTATGGCATTTCTGAAAATTTCAGTCAAACTGATCAAGGAATTCCAAATTTACAGCCTTTACAGATTTCTTAATTTTATGGAAAATCCCAAAAAATTATCTGTACCCCAATATTTAAGAGCCCATAATGTCAGATTTACATACATCTCCAGTGTTCTTTTACAGCTACATTATCTTCTCCGTAAGGTTAAGGTTACCACAATCCTCAAAAAAAACAAACGCTGAACCTGTATGGAATGACCCATTGCGTCTTCCAAAAACCAAAACTAAGCATCGACACAGAGTACATCCCATGGGCAACAAGTCCTTTGACAAAGTCTTATGTATCATAACCAACAGTTTAAGCTCAGAATTGGACCCTGATCAACACCAAAATTAAACAGACATGACATACCATCAATCACACACCCATACACATCATAAATTATGAAAAACTAAATGTACTACCCTTGCACATCACCAATCAACCTGGCCAATTCAATGCCAACCTTACAATTTACAACCTCTCAAAGCCTGTTCAAAGCTTTCTCCAGCTTGAAAAAAAAATTGATTATGATTTTGATTCCATTCAATACACTTACTCATGCAGTTGCCTCATTATCAATAAAGCATTAGTGGTAGCAAAGACCTACATTAAGTGACACTGCATGCATAACAAAGTATCTGAATCTCTGGATCACCTAGTAAGTTACTTTAAAAATATTTTAAAGAATCCATATTCTTTAGGGTGGCAGCTTTAGAGTCATTCAAAGTGGTTTTATTGATCTCTACTGCTCGTTACACTCAAACATTACATGTCCACTAGGGGTTTTTGTACAACTCCCTCATGGTTACTAACATAAGTACATCTATCATGAAGCATGCCCATATATGGCTTGTACAATGCCACAGTACACTACATCCGTCCTTTTTTTTAAAATAAAACTTACAAGCAAAAGTCTAAGCCTGGACGCTCAGTACCATGAGACAGTCCATCAGTAAACGAGGTAATTGTTCAACCTGAGTGGAGTTTGCCGGACACATCCACTTGTTTGCACACTCTGTTCAGTTGTCCCTGGTACCTCTGGAGCATCTGCAGGGTCAATCACCTTACTGGTTGTCTGGATGTCTGGTACCTTGTCACCTGTGCTATTGCTACTGACCATTGGTTGCACGACTGTTGACTGGACCGATAGCTTCTTAGCACACTGAATATTACGCCTGACGGTTTTGCCTGTCTCATCTGCACAAACTAAATCTGACCCACTTATGCTAACTACTTTAAATCTCTCGGGATTGAAATTAGGTTCTAGCTTCCCTTGTCTCTCATTCTTCATGACTACTAAATCTCCCAATTGTATATCTCTCTCAACAGCTTTCTTATCTGCATACTCCTTATACTTCAATTTGTATTCTATATCTCTATCTCTTGC
>JAAAKL020015243.1:0-11578 GCA_010016065.2 Carybdea cf. marsupialis auct. non (Linnaeus, 1758)
CGCATGGAAGGAGATCGTAACAGCGTCGCGAAGGGAACGCGTATAAATCTCGGAGGCCCCCGAAACATTAAAAACATACCAAGTCCTTCACGTTTCAAAAGACGATGACGTTTAATTGAGTCCTTAAAGAAGAACAGATGTTTGACTTCCCTAGTTACTGATTGTTGCAGCTGATAAATATCTTATTCGTAATTTCAAAGAAGTGCTCAGAGATATTGAGAGTTATACAGATACCCTCTTGTTTAGGGTTCTCTACTCTACTCCTCTACTTCATCAAGCTGGGCGAGATTCGAAGAGCTGTCTTGGCCAGTTGGCGTACGCTTAACTCAGAGAGAAATGAGCAGAGCGCATGGAAGGAACAGATACCTGTTGTGCTTCACGTTTCAAAAGACGATGACTTTTAATTGAGTCCTTAAAGAAGAACAGATATTTGACTTCCCTAGTTACTGATTGTTGCAGCTGATAAATATCATGGCAGTATAACCTTAAGAGGGACAATTAGCACCTTTGTTAGTGTTGGTTATTTTGTTACGTGTTAATTGTATCATAGCCTCGCTTTCATTTTCAATATTAGCTATTTCCTGTACGTAATTAGTCATTTCCTTTTGTAATTCAATTGCTCTTTGTATATATAGTCCTCTGTTTTTTCCTGAAGATATCAGATTTGATCTTAGTTAACTTGAGTTCATACGAGTGTTGATTTCGCTCTCTTTCTACGACTATGCATCTATTACGAGTTTAGTTTCTCCAATAGTTAGTGTATCGATAAGTGAAGTGTTAATTCATTTTGTTTGAAAATATATCATTTAATCCATGGGGGACGCTTAGCGCTCTTATTTAATCCAGATAAACTCAATCACAGGCAAGCCGCAAGCGTGGCAGCTAATTGGTTTCAGCTGCCAATTTTTGGTGAAGAAGTGCTTTTTCTCTCCATTTACAGATGCGCCGTCTATAATAGGCAGTGGGAAACTCCTTTTTATGTAAGTCAAGTTATTTTAAGTTATGATAATGGTAACAGAGTAGCACCCCACAGCAATAACAGATCATTTACTATATAGTTCTGTGAACCCTTTTTTACGTTAGGGTTTAGAAACGAAGACTGTCCTTCCTTGGCCAGGAAAAATGGGTTTAAGAATTTCTTCAAACCATGGGTAGGTCCGGTGTTGACTCTGGTAAACACAACTGTTTTAAGTAGAGTGAAAAACTGTTCTCAAATGCGTGGAGAGTAGGCAGAATCCTCCCGAATGAGATTTCGAATCATAACTCTGATAGTTTTTTGTGAGAAGAGAGGATAAGTTGTAAATGATACTAGAAAGATAGAAAAGAATGTCACCTACGGGATGCGAACCCGTGATACACGCACGTCAGGTTCCATGGAACAGAGAGGCTGCTCTCTAAAATTGAGAACAGCTGAATGTCGATGTCCTCCGGTGGAGCTAATGGGGAGACTAATGAAATATATTATGTTGTAAAAGGGGGTAGCCTACCGTAGAGCGTACCTCGCGACTGCGTGGGTCATGGGTTCGAAACCTGTTTGTGACATACTTTTCTACTTCTATAGTGTGCATTCCAACTTATAATTTCAAATTCTCTCTTCTCCGAAATACTTTTCTGTATTCGTGATGCAGATTTCTTACTCATTCCTTAAGCGGGTGACCGTGTGGTCTAAAACTTGCTTTGAAAGCCAAGATTCGATAGCACCGCTGGAAATCTTTGACAACTTCCTCCTTACCATACTCACGGGCCCGCCCAGTCCATGTGAGTGAATTGGGGAGGCAGAACTCAAGAAGGATAGTCTGATGGATTGTCCTTATGTTTAAACAGCCCTGCCTTGTTACACATGTGTCACGCTGGACATTCTTGGAGAACACGTGAAGGGTACAAGTGACTTTGGTCTTCTCAGACACTTTTACTCTAATTCACGGGGTGGGTTGCTTAGCTGGTCGAACCCTTGAGCACTCACACGTCGAGACCGACGGAGTGTCTATAAGATAGGGAGATCAGTTCTGCTTTACGCAACAATTTTCCAACTATGTAAATCTGTTGAATTTCTTTGCTAGGTTTAATATTTACTGTCAGCCAGAAAGAGGCCGTTCAATAATATTCAAGACATACCTTAGAGGTAAAAACTTAGTCGGTAATAACTTTGGTCGGTAAAATATTCGACAAAAACTTAAGTCACTTGCAAAAAAAATTAGTCACTTACTTACAGGTATCAACAGGATATCGCAGGTAGCAAACAAGAGAGAATAAATATTGATTGTTAAACAATTGATTTGAGATACAAAACACATGATCTTTTGAGTAATAGATTCACATTACTAAATGACTTTGCCAGACACTGGTTATACAGTAATGGGAATGGAATGAAATACTTCACACGAGGAGTTCATAGGGTAGGAAACGATTAAGGTGACAATTACTGTGATAAGTGTATGGTGAAAAAGTTAAGCAATACGAAATTAATGGAAATGAGTGAAATTTCAGAGAGAAAATCAGTGAAAGAGTAGTAAAGGGATTGTGAAGTAAGTAAGTAATGTAAGTTTACTTACTCTGGCGAAAGGTAAGTGAAGGAGGACATAATGAACGTTTAAGGCAACCTCAATCGACTGAGATAGATACAAAATCAACAAAGATTGGGGACAATGGAGGAACATTGGTGCAACCTGACTCTAAACCAACAAATTAAACGAAACGATAGGCATAGAGGTTCACTAAAACCAGCAACCAAAGCTTTTATATACCATTAAACCATTGCACCCCACTCCTCGTCTCGGCAAAGCATGAAGGGTATGTAAGACACCAGGGGTTATCATTGTTGAGACTGTTGTCTATTAGTTTGTTGACTGTAAGATTTAATATTACTACATTTCATAAATAGCGCTGGGACGTTTCGACTGTTGACAAAACCTCTTCGTGAAACATAAAAGTGGGAGGAGTTTTCCGCGTATTTTAAATTTCGTCATTCCGTATTTTACTAATCCGCTACTTGTCAACGTCTCGATGTCAGTTCGTATCCTGCACGAAAGCCTTCGAAGGTGACTCACTTTTAATGGGCGAAAAGACCATTTTCAATATCGAAAACCGCCGTTAGCAGGATTATTTGGCAGTTCAGTAACATCCAGTGACCTTATAATCACAACTTGTTAAGCATATGAGGTTGATTCTTTCTTATATTTGTGAAAAGACGCGTGTTCAGACACACGCCCTATAACCGTACCGAGACACTAGGATTTTGAAAAGTTAGAAAGCCTCACTTTGTTACCAGAGCCCGAGGATTCTTTTTCATCTCCAGTTGCAGTGAGCAGCTCTGCCGCGAGACTAGTTTCTTTGAGTGTACTCAGCCGTTTCAATTAGTGGTATTAAACAATAAACGGTGCAGTATTTCAAGCCTTCCGAGGAGAGTTAGAAGTTTATTGACGTCGCGCTGACGAGAACCGTTCCGCATCTGCAGACATCAAAAATTAACTGCATCCAAATCGGAAAAGCTCATCAAAGGCTATTCAACAAAAGTATCTAATTTTCTCACCGTCACTGGGGAGTCAATATTTGTTTTCGCTGTCTCAGAAAAGCCGAAACAGGTTTTCTTGCTTCATCATGCCAGTCGTCACCAACATGGAGGGAAGTGGTGCCAATAGTTTTGAGCACTATGATGATAATGCACTCATCGAGGCCCTTTCTGCCGAAGAATTGGAACAATTACAACTGGAAATAGATCCTGAGGTAACTACTTTGATGCTTTGAGGTTTTTACCGTTAATTTAATCCGATTTCTAGGACTTTTTGCGTATTTTTAAGTCTCGGCCCGCTGTGTGTCAGCGCTTCCTGGTCACACGAAATGGAGATAAACAAACTTGTTTTCTTATCTTACAACAGAATCTCCTCGAAATCAATTTATCTTCTCTCTATTATTCCATGATTTGTTCATGATACCTACTTTTTGTGATACTGGTAATGCAGAGGAAGGGCATAACTGTATTAAGTTTATGGACAAGCCTACTTATGTGAAGCGGGTTTTTTGAGTTTGGAACACAAGTTTGATTCATGCTGGAGCATAAGCCATTATTCATTAATACAACAGATAACTTCAGTATTTGATTCTCGGTCGTTGTGACCTATTTATCGTGATTTTACTCTTTTTCATACGATGTTACCTGTGTTTTTGTAGTATTTTGATCTCGTACAACCTGTCATAAGAAAAATAAACAGGTTATGAATGTAATCACTTGCTTCTTTTCATCAGAGAGTCCCATGCTATGTACGGAGCAGTCCTGATTAACTCGTTGATATCTAGTAAAATGCTTTTATATACAGTACGTCAAAAGTAGATATCAGGAAACGATCTGGTTTAGTTCGTAAGTTTTCCTCGGGCCTACCAAGAAATGAAGATTTCCTTGTAACAGCGCTTTCGTGTCATAGTACTCAGGATATAATTATCTGAGTAGCCCAATTTGTCAGGCAGGGAAACACCTCTTGATGTTGATAGATACCTTTGTGTGATGTGAATGGCAGTGATAGCACGAAACGGACCTTGCAGAAGTTGTCTTACCATCATCATTGTTCGTCATTATAAAACTCTGTTGTATTATGATATACGTTTTCACTGCTGTTGTTGTATCCACTTCGTCATTGTAATAATCGTTATAAATAACAGAATTTTTATCATAGCTATTGTAATCTCATCCGTATTGTCGTCGTCATCATCATCATCATTATGATCGTTGCCATTATTATCGCTGGAAATATATCAGGATCCCACTTGTTGACAAGGCTTTGATTTGGGTATTATATAAAGACAATGTTTATGTTATAGTAAGCCTATGGTTTCTTTCTTAATGTGAGATTCAACACAAATGGTATTGGCTCAGAAGTACAAATGTAGTCCTGTAGGTAATCTAGAGGATGATAGTGTGATAAATCATGTATATGTAAAGAAAATTGTGTATTTTTATGTGGTCTTTATATATATAGTATGAACAATATATAGTACAACCAACACAAGATGTTATCAAATAGCACAACTATGTACATCTGTGTTTGTTAAGGGAGAGGTGAATTAAATATTTATATATTTCAACACCAAACTGGTGAGTTACAACTATGAACTACATTCAGTTTCTTTTCAGAACTTCCACTTATAGTGAGGCCTCACATGCAGCTGTTTTCAGCTTCTGTTAAATTCTAACTTCCGACAGACATCCAATTACATCTTCAGGTTTCAACAAAATGAACTTGGTTCTCAAATGACAAACCACCGGTTTCCCATAACAAAGATAAATGCATATTTAACTCATTACTAATATTGGCACAAACTCAAGAAGTTGAGAGCTTTGTAGTGCACATCATGTATTGTTTGTACTGATTTGTTAGTGGTGTTACCTTTCATTTTGATCTAAGATCAAATGTCATTGGTCACATGTTGCTGGAGAATAAGATAAGATGCTCACAAACTGTAAAATTAAGGTATAATAGCGTCTTTAGCTATGCCCTTTCAATTATTGCAAAGATAGACAACCCTTTCAAAAGACACCTTGGTTCATTGATGAAATAATTAGAAGCAAATAAAGGCATGTTTAACCAACTCTGATACATTCGGATACATTATCTGTTATTATCACATCGAAGTCATAAAAGTTTCAAGAATAACGTTTGGTTCATGTTGTACTTCCGGATCAATTTTGAGTCTGCACACAGATATCAGAGCTATGTTCTATTCAAGTGTCAGGATCATAAGTAAGAGAAAAGGAGTCTGCAGACATAGAGTTCCAGATCTAGGCAGTCCTAGGGAAGAAACTGTTAGAATAAAAGTCTCTGTTTGTTTTGGGAATAGAAACAGAAATGGCATGCAGATATTCAGCATACTGAGTGGACCTGGACCTGATGAGGGGTAGAGCAACCGACTCAGAAGAACACTTACCAAAGTAGCATCGGCATCTCTACAGTGAGAACTGAGGTTGAAGTGTGCAGGCCAGTTTAGGGCCAAGTGCAATAGAAATTCGTTTTTGGAGCCTGTCAAATATGTTGAGATAACATTTTGGTGCACCAGCCTAAATATGACAAAAATACTCTATACAAGGCCTGGTCATTACCTTATAAAGATATAACACAATGTCAGGTGACAAAAGGATCATAGATCGGGAAATAGCCTCAACGTTCTTTGAGACAGACTTAGCAAGGTTAGTCAGGATGATGGGCTAACAGTTTGCTTGTGCATGGTCGAAACTATTAGAGAGTAACTCCTGAAATTGCAAAGCAGGTTGATAACAGACCTGTGAACAAGTTAACTTTGATGTTGGTAATGAGGAATTCAGTATGGTAGACAGTTTGTGCTACCATTGAGGCACTAGATATCATTTATGGTATGGCTATTTCCACTTGCATACACTGATGCTGAAAGAAGTTCAGAGAGTTCTTGCCAAATGTTGTAATTATCACACTCTTCATCTCTACACAGCAGTGGTCATTTATTGAATAACCAGGTTGTAGGTTTGTTATATACATGAAAGTAAGTGTTGAGTCACTCTGAATGATAAAATCTGACAGATCTATATCCATGTGGATCTGCAATCTGTGTTCATCTGATAGATTATACACTAACTCTTCACTACTTACATTGAATCTGTCTCGCTTTAAAAAAAAAGTTCTTTAAACGGGCATGGGGAGTTTGGTCACTTTTCAGGGACCAAGCTTATTGTTGATTGTGAACTTGTTGAAAGCTTAATAAATAAGACCAGGTGGACAGAATCTAGCAGTAGTGACACTATTCCAAAAGGACTTTTTGTATCTATGCTACACCCAGTTACGAACTATAGGAACTCAATCTTAAGCTCACAAGATAGGAAAAGATTTCACAAACTATTTACAAAATAGGGCTGAACTTACTATGGGAGCTAATGTGGCAACTAGTGAAAAGTGAACTATGTTATCACCAGGTCACCATAGCTAAGTTGGTAGAGCAACGTTCCCACAAATGTGTGGGTCCCAGGTTTGAATCCTGTTGGTGACATTTTCACTAGTATCTCCTCTAACTTGATTTATAATGTCAGTAAAAAGAGACATTCCCCCAAATTGCAGCTGCATGACTTGATGTAGTGTTTGATGGTCCCTGTTTGACAGGTAGCAAAATTTAAGTCTATGAGTGTACTGTTCACTTGAGCCCAAGAATAAATGTGGTGGACTATTTTATGGCTTTTGTGGATAATGTGAATGTTTTAAGTGAACATAATAAACAACTATAAACAGCTATGAAATCTATCTAGTAGCCATGTAGTTGTGGGAGGACACAGGGTGATTCCCCCCTGGATGGGTCCTCACTCCCTATCACCAGTTCAAGAGAAAAAGTTGCTCTTTTTAGACACATTATGTCATAAGTTTTGAAAATTTGTTTTTGATTTGAAACTTGGAAATTAAAGTAAACCCTTAACGCAGATCTTAAATCATCCATTTTTACGTTGTCAAAGCATGATGTAAGCATGATCAAGTTCTTTCATCCTCCCACAAGTGCTATTTTCAATGTTGATTAGCTTAAAGAATGTTCTGAAAGCTTTAGTTTGTTGTTTTCTTTGGAGATTGTTGTTCAGGGCAAAGGAAGTTTAATAATGTGTTTATGTAAAAGAAGTCTACCATAACTTATTCACAATTCATTCCATGCTGCTCTATTCTTGCTGTTTTGCAAACAAACTGTTGTTGGGTTTTGCAATACATCTTAGAATACACCCCCTGCAAAGAGATTATGATCACAGGAAATGCAGGGAATTGCAGAGATTGAGTGCAGGCTGTTAGAAAGTTAAACAACAGGATATGATGGTGTACCACTGGCTACGTTTTACATAAGTTTGTACACACCATTCATGTCTTAAAGAAATTAAGGAACCTGGGCACTATAAAGTATACATAGTTTTTGTTTTTACTTTTACACATATTTTAAGTCACAGATTTGTCATAGCATCCCAAAAGTATGTGCAAATGGCTGTTTAATATAGATTACCCTCTTTGAATGGTAAGAGCCAGTGGCAGGTAATATCCACAGATGTGGGCAAAGCACTGTGGGGGTGGAAGAGGTATCCAACCCAGTCAGCCATTTGTTCACTTGCTGATTGCCGTTTGCTCTTTCTGGCTTACTCACTCATTGACGTACTCACTTCTTACTCATTCATTCACTCCCTCACCCTCTTAGTCACACATGTACATGAAAATAATATATCATATATCGTTCAAGCTCTTTCACCAGTCAAGTATTATGTATAGGTTAAAATTTTTTTTCCCCTCATTATCCCATTTATGTGGATTATATTGTATCTTTACATGGATGTATCTTTCTAGGGATGTTATTTCCACTGGCAGTGTGACCTAATATTGTCTGCCTCCAAAATATGTTTTGTCGTTATTTGGAGGCTACCTCAGCCCCCAGCATTTTGGCAAGTAGTTTGCCCCCATTGCCATTTAAATTCTGGTAGTCACTGTGAAGTAACAGTTGCTTTGTTTAAACATAGAGTGTTAGTCTTCATGGTTGCCCACACTGTGAATCAGTTCTCTTTTGGTAGTCAAACCTTAAGATATAATTTCTAACATGTTTTAATATAGCAGAGAGAGAAATCCTTCTAACATAGTTCACAAAAATAGGTATTAGATAGTTCTTCATAGGTGTTGATGTCGCTGAGGATAGGAACAAATAGTAATTTTAGACCTAAATGATATCATCATAGGAATCACCTGGATATTTACAAGATGCTGAACCAAGTATGGTTGTCAGATCTCTGTGATGACTTTTTTGTAGAACTTTGGGCTAATCATTCCTGTATCAAAAGCCGGTTAAAAACCACTAACTGCTTTTAAGTCTTCTTCATGACTTGGAGGCGTTATTTTACTGATATAGTCACAGAAGTCAATATTGTTTTCCTTGGAACATATCCAAGATTTTCTTGTCTGTAGTCAAGGAGGGAGCATTGATCCACTTTCTATTGTTTGGTTACTGACACTAATCCATGAGAAAGCTTTAGATCTTTTATTTTGAGGATACCTGTATTGACAAATGATTTTAATCCATTTGGCTTTGAAACTTAAGAGGAGGATTTAGTAAACCCTGGAAATAAGATGTTTGGGATTTGTGGAGTTCACATTTAGTTTCTTTACATTGTGTTCCAGTGCTGTGATAGTTTGCTACGTTGGCATTGGTAGGTTCGATTTGCTTCCTCTGAATATTTTGAAGATGTTTAAAGCTGCATTCTACTTGTTTGTTTGTTGATAGAGGCAGGTGATTCGAAATTTTGTGATACACTGTGAACATCTCATATAATTTGTGTGTACATTGCATTTTACAGACTCATTGAATATTTAGAGTATATGATACAGATTTCCTGTACCTCTATGACAAACCGTCAGACCATTTACACATTTCATTTTCTGCAAGTGTAGTCTACATGATAGGCTAGCTGCATGGTAGAGTTTTACTCAATATGTGTGACATATGATTAGAACGATGTGTTTGTATTTTAAGACTATTTTAATACTGTCAGTGATTGCTTGAAGATCATGAAAAGACTATGTATAGATGGCTTTGGTGTATGTGGAAGATAGATAGGAACAGTCTGTTACCTTTGATTATGCCTTGTTATTAAAAGTTTCAAAATGTTTGAAAAGAGTGTTAAACAAATGAAAATTTGCTAAACATAAGAATTGTTGTCTGGTAACTTCTAGTTTTGTGGGTACCAAGGAATAGTTGCTGAATGATGGAATTTTATTTGTCCTTTTTCAATTATCCTATTATCATAGCACATTGAGATGTAGGCTTGGTTTTATCTACTGCTTTACCTATACATCTACAGCTTTATTATTTATTTTTTTATGGCAGGTATTCCGTCAAGTAGTAATACCAGTCATGAAAGAGAGCTAGGAAAAGAAGTGATGCATTAGTGACTAGACAAAATGGCTTAAAATGTATCCATAGATTTTCATGGCCGTTTGAAGAAACATGCTCTGAAATGTGTTTATTGTAAATTCCTTGGATAATTGATTCTAGTCACAGTTAGACTAAAACCTTGATTGTGTAGATTAGATGAGTGAAAAGGATTTAGACATTTTCAGCGACGTGTTTGGATTGTTTTTTGACTCATGGTAGGGATGGGTTGTTTGATAGGCTAGGAGTGCAGGGCAGATTGCCGTTAAACATCCTTAAGTAGGGGATTTTAAGCCTCATGCATTTAAATCATTCTATAAAGAATTCTTTAGTTAGTTAATTATTTGATTTTCACTGTGGCCTGGTTCTAGTGGATAGTTCAAGGAACGAGGAACAGGGATGGATACCTCAAAGGGCCATCTGTGATGTCAACAGACAACAAGGCATTTAGTATTCTATGTTACAATAAGGTTTTTATTGGTTTTAGTGCCGTTCACTCCCCTTTACAGGGTCTACAGCAGATTCCATGGACATGGGACTTGCTACTGGAGCGTAGAGTACTTTAAGACCAGATGCCCTTCCTTACATCCCAATGGCCCATCAGGCATTTGAATCCTGACCCTCATCACCCTCTTAATCTGAAGGAAAGGAACTTGTCCACTAGACCACAACGACTCAGTGTGTATGATGAATGCTAAAACTACCATTGGGGTTTGGCATATAAGGCATTAAACTAGAAAGTTGATTAAAGAGGTCAACACTAGGGAATAAAACTGTCAAGATCAATGTCAGTAGGAACGTTTCATTTATCTTTCTTTTTTGTTAGAATGAACTTCTACCAGCCAGAGAGCGACAAAAGAATCAAACTGAGAAAAAGCCATCTGGGCCTTATAACAGGGATCACTTGCTTGAACATATGAAAGAGGAAGCTCTGACATCAGAAGTTGGCAAAGACTGGATTCCGTTTGAGAAGAAGACCAGGGGGAAAATTTATAAACCAAAACCAAAGAAAGAAGAGGCACCAACTATCCTTCCTGATGAACTAAGTGACGTACTGGAGGGGGCATCAGAAGAAGAGTTGATGGAGTTGGCAGGTGGGTTCAATATGCTAGATTAGAACTCAGGCTTACCCCAGCATGCTTCTGTTGTGTGAGATCATACTTGTTGTGTTGGTTTTACTAGGTCCTCATGTTGTTGATTTTATCAGCAACATAGGTTGACCATATTTTGTTGTGTTTGTCTTCACATCACATTAGGTAGATCTTGCGATGTTAAGACATGCCTATGCTGAGCCTTTAAAGAGCACAGATGCTTAGCTCCTTTCCCCTTAGTCTTACCTCTTTCAAACCACAAGCTAGCTCCCTGACTCCTTTTAAATCGTAATTAGTAATTTCTTAGACATCTTCAAGAGCTGCTGAAAAATGGTATTGATCTTTTGTCAGTACAGGACTAGCTTCTATTCGTACTACTTGCTATTGCTTTCTCTCCAAAGAAAGCCAGTAACTTAAACATGACCTTGAAAAAAAAGCATGTCATTTTAAACACTGGTGTTGACCAGTGAAAGAGAAAAGGAAGTCTGTAATGTAAGATTGTTTTTAACAGTGGCCAAGCTAGCACCTTGCATGAAGTCATGCCCACCATTATGCTCATTGAAATATGTGCATTATGGTCTAGTAACATTAGA
>JAAAKL020015244.1:0-11578 GCA_010016065.2 Carybdea cf. marsupialis auct. non (Linnaeus, 1758)
ATCTATGATAAATTCCCTACAAAACTACGTATTAATGGTAAGTTTAAAGTACCCTGTTTTAAAGTTACAGACATTTATTTTCTTATCAAGGCCCATTACGGTGCGAAATCTCAGACTTCCAAAGCGTGCAGATGTCACTTCGACCACCCTAATAAAGGTTATTATTGTTGACATCTAGTTGATGGAAAGCTCCTTAATTCAAGCATGTCAACATGTGTGACAAGGCTAGGCTACCCAAACACATGTATGCACATGTTCATCTGTATAAGTTACCCCAACATATCTCAACACTGGTAATTTTACGGTGGACATGCACACATACATACACACTCACATATACACATATGTAACCAGTTGTTGTTATATATATATGGTAATAAACTGTGGTTAAAATGACATATAGATTTTCATAGTTAGTTTATGTTTCACTTACTAGCCTCTGACATTCATCTCATCAGACATGCAGACTGATAAACATCTTAAGTTAACTCACAAGTGGTAATTTCATTTTCCTTTTTACAACTACTTGTTATTATTAGGCTCTACTTTGTTGTATTGAGCACTCTATCAAAGACATGAAGAGTACTTTTTGGTATATACATGTTGTAGCAGAGTCCTGGATAGATGCCCCTTTTTCAATTTATTGGACTATTTTTCATCCAGGGTATTCTTATTCCACCCTTTCCCCTTTATCAAATTTCTGGAATTTTTTTGTTTCTTATTTAGAAAAGGAGAAGAAATGAAAGTGATAATGTCTTTCTCTTTACACATTCTGGACACACTTGTAATTGGGGTTGGAAGTCTCTTTGCTTTTTTGCTAGGAAATCCCATCTTGTGACACTAGGAAATTTGGACATAAATAGACTGGAGAATCTCAGAAGGTTAAGAAATGTTGCCTTGTAATAATAACATGGGGATTTTTCATACTTGGTATAGAACTGTGCTTCTGTAGTAAAGGATAGACACTTGCTGACAGGGTCCTTATCACATGCGTAATGCTCACTACAATTGCTTCATCTTTAAACATTATGATTTCCTACTTATTCTCAGAATAATCCTTTTCATCAGAAACTAAGCCAATCACTGAATAACAGAATTATAGTTTTATTAAAAGTAAACACAAAAGGACAACAAAGTGAAAGGAAAAACAAAACCCTAAAATCACACATGTGAATCACACATATAATGGTACAAAGTTAAGATCTATCTACAGGTTGGTTCAGTTCAAATCTATAGACCGACCATGCCTCATTTTATCACATTGAATTATTCATGATTGGAGGAAACCATGTTGGGGTCAGAAAACCAGTAGGCCTCTGACACTTATTTGAACTGATCATTTATTATCTATGTGTATTACTATTATATTTATTATTGGGTATCTTTACTTTATCCCAACTTTTACAAGCATTTGAAGAGAAGAAATATGGCACAAACATTGTTACATATTTTCAACACTTACTTTCTTCCTTTTGTAGGAGGACTTTGAAGCAGCAGAGGAAACTGTTACTTCCACTCAGTCAAGAACTGTTAAAACAGTTTAAGCCAACTCAACACGGCATTGAAGATGCTTGGTTTAGCCATTCAAGTGACCAAACTGCAGTATACCAGCTTCAAGTAAACAGACAGAGAGCAGATACTGTGCAGCTTTAACTGCAGAATTGTCAACCTCACTGCTGGAAGTTGATCATAAGAAACATCACAGAGATTTTGCAGGAGAACAGACATTGTCAACTTAAAAGAGTTGTACACAACCAAAAATTCAATATATTTTCATGCATGCTTATGTTGATGTTGGAACAGAAGATAATGCCACTGGAAAATGAGTAATTGGCTAAGTTCATTTATAACTGCTGCATCATTATTTGTTGATTTTACCCACTTCAAGTATTTCTGTGTTTGGAAGGTTTATCCTAGTCTCACTGTAGCACTCAGAATGTAGCTGATAAGCAGATCATAGGTACAATATCTAATTAGCCATTGTCACTTGAAACTCAAAGACCAAGGCATTCTGGTGATCAGTCAGTCAAGCACACATATCTTTAGTGTACCCACTATCATACTAATATCAGTGCAGGTTTTGTACACGTCAGTAAGACCAACATCTATCCATGTTCTTGGTAAATCTATTTGAAAGGTGAAGAAATATACAGTTGAAATGTACATACAAAGTAGACAAATAAGTCAAGTATTTTCAGTGATGCCATAACTGGGTTTTCTAGGATATCTTTTAAGATTTGCAAACCATTGAGTTGTATTTAGTTATTTGTATCCAGCATATTTTGACATTTCCATGACTAAGGAAGGATTCTAGTAGGTTCATGTGCATCTTAATGCTACTTACTCTGAGAATATATGTCAACTAGATATATAAACTGGCGAGATTATCAATCCATTAAATAGCTATTGAAAAATATGATGACTTTTGAATCAAAGTTAATCATGCTGCAGTGTAGCCAAAAAGGGACAGTACCTAAACATTATTCCAAAACCCATTGTTGGAATGCTCTTTTTTTATTTTTAGAATTAACATATTTAAACAGATTGTTAGTACTGCAAAATTTGAAAATATATAAGGCAAATTTCATTTTGTTGAAGCTTTTCGATCAATTCTTCTCAAGACATTACATCAATACTGACATTAAATAAAGTTAGAATGGATTTTATACATATTTTATGAAAGAACGTAATTTACAATGAAGGATAATATACAGAGTAATAACACCACTAATTGAAAAAACAGTATAAAACATACCAGATGGTGAACACATGGATATTGAATAATTAAGTAAAGACATGCAAATTGCAACTAAACTAAGTGTTTATGGTAGGACGAAGAAGACGATAGAACAACAGATGACACAAGAATAATGAAAACAAGACTACTGGTACAAAGAAAGACGAAAATGCAAATTCTTTTTGCCGGCAAAGTGATGGCTTTAGGGAAGCTACAGCTACGGCTTCCAAGACCCTTAGGTGAAACTTGGACCAAGCTCTATGAAGGATGGACCATCGACCATCTTCATAACTGTCAGCACAATCTTCACTAAACAATAAATGAAGAGCAATGGCTGAGTCAACCCTCTCTGGTCTGGTCTATACAACCTAACCTGACAACCACGGTTAGGTTGCCTACGTTTAGACGCCTTAGAGCCCCTTACAATGGCCGGAATGTGTTGCACAATCCTCCGTTCCAATTTTTGGGTAGTCCTACCTACGTATTGCTGCCCGTAGCCACACGTATATAAATAAACAACATTAATTACCATTACTTACGTTCTGTCATAAAATATGTATAAAATCTATTCTAACTCTATTTAATGTCAGTATCGATGTAATGTCTTGAGAAGAATTGATCGAAAAGCTTCGACAAAATGAAATTCGCCTTATATATTTTCAAATTAACAAATTATGGACATAAATTAAGTGTAAGAGAGCTGTTTTACTTGTAATTTGCTTAGTTCGAGAGAAATATTGACTTATTGTGGTTTTACCCATAGACATTTTGTGTTGGTTGTGAGTGACTCTTACTAGGTTCACTTAAGGCATCATAGTTTAAAGAAATATTGAAGACGTCAGAGAGTTTCATAAAGATTGCTTTTATTGTTTGTCAGATATCAGGAGAAAAATAGAGCTGCAGTGGCCCTCCACCCACCAACCCCCATCCCAAGTCTGCATAGGGTTCAATAAACTCTTATAATACTAGTTTAAAATATCACTTAATAGAAATAAACTATTGCATGACTAAAACAGAATAGAAGGTAGGCCTATATATGTCATGGAGTTGCTGTTATAAGTCTGCTACATTTAGTGTGCTAATGAAGCATCAAAGACCTGTTGAATGTATGTTTGATGTTATTTGGTACCAATATTGTCAAAGGAGTCACTGTGGCCTAATTAAATAAGTTCCTTGTCTTCAGTTCAAGAGGGTCAAGGTTCAAATCCTGGAAGGTTCAGTCTGACTGGCGTCAGAAAGGGCATCCAGTCTTAAAGTGCTGTATCCTCCAATCAAGTCCCATGTACTTGGGCACCGCCTTAGCCCCTGCAGAGGGGAGTTAACAGTGTTAAAATTGAATCAGTCTTGTGAAAGGAATCCATTGAATTGCAAACTCATGTTATGTGTTTCCAGTCTTAAATTGTGACCCTTTTATGACAAGGTGCATGACTAAGTGAACTCTACTAGGTTGAAGTTTTGTTAAATGCCTGGTATTTTTTATGTAAATCTCTCAACACTTAAATATGATCTAATTGGATTCCTGAGTTCTCATTCAAGTTATCTCTTTGAAGGGTGGAGGGGTGTTAAGAGCCCCTGACCCACACCATGACACCACATGGATGTTTGCCTGAGTTTCGTGGAGTGTTCGTGTTCAAACCAGAGATCACAACTTTGGTTTTGAGCATGTTGACCTTCAGACTCTTCTCCTCTAGACCCATGTTTGAGTTGTTTAACTTCACCTAATTCACCTAATGACTAGAGCTGGAGTTGTAACAAGGTCATCTACATACAACAATTTCAACAGACACCCAGCACCAAATTCACTTGATAACGTCTACAGTGCAATCATAAACAGAAGTGGGTTCAAAAATGTTCCCAGGTGCACACCAACCTTAATTTCAAATGTTTCACTTAGGGTCTTGTTTACTCTTACTCTGCTTCGAACATCACTGTAAAGCCTGAACAAGCTTCACAATCTTTTTGGGTGAACCAACAATCTGCATGGCCTACCCCAGTACTCATCATGGTACTCTCTCTACAACTGTTTTCAGGCCTACAAATGCTAATTGCATGTACGTGTTCGAGGCCACATACTTTTCTTGCCTGCTTCAGAATGCAGATGGCATCAGTGGTGCCTCTACGAGGACTAAAGCCAAACTGCATATCATCAATCAGGATTAAGTCATGCGGGATCTTTCTGCCACCCGCTCAGCACCTTTCAGTACCTACCGAACACATTTAAGCCTACGGTCATGACCATCTCCTTTACCTTCTTACAGACTTCATATTTTGCTATTGTTCCTGTCTGACGAAATTTTGTCGTCTTTGTCAAACCCAAAGAAGCCTGCAACATTTCTGCAACGGTGACAGATGGGCCAGGTGTTATCCGGCTTTCATTTTCTTTACAGCATTGCGAACCATTTCACAGGTTCTAAGACATGCAAAGGGGGAAGATTTTCATACTAAGGGAATTCTATGTTAAGCAAGCACTTGCAATGCTGTTCCCAGGCTTTTATTCTAGCATCATCATCATTGAAACATTTCGCACCAACCTTCAACCTGGTTTTCTGAGCGCGTTTGCTTTGCCACCCTGTTGACAGTGCCCTTGCTGCTTTCTGTCTCTCTCTATATTGGCTATTTAGCTTTCGTCTTGGCATTATAAACCGCAGCTCTGGACCGACGCTTTGCAGCGACGAGTTCCCCTTAGCTACCACCATCTAACCAGGCCTTCCACAATTTCCGCTTTTCCTTCACATGAGGACTGTCGTGATTATTCCACCGCCATTTTTCCTGTCGCCACATCCTATTTGTGGTCCAACGCAAGGCGTTATCAACAGCATGAAATAGATTCTCTTTAAGCTGATACCAAATGCGTTCTACACAATTTTCTTTCATATCATCTCTAGTGCATCAGACTTCTAACCGACTACTTCGACCTACAGTTTCCAGACACGTTGCTTTGGTATGCATTGTTTTTCTTGGCAATCTACCGTCACAACCTTATATTAGATACCAACAGGTTTCGCTGAGCGACACATTCCTCATTTGATATGGTCTTGAAGTAACAGATCTGCTTTTGTTACGTTTCTGTAGTAGAATATACTCAATCTGACTACGGTTTCCTCCCGGCTCTGATGTAATGAGATGGTTTTCTCTATTTGTAAAATAGGAATCTTAAAGAGACAGTTAAACAGGCAACTAATTTTGATCAAGTGGCTGTTCGCCGATTCTCATCATTTGATCTACATCGTTAAGGAATTACTGTACAAAAAGACTATTTTTGTATACAGAGAGGATCGAAATTGACAATATGCGGACGCAGAAAGAAACATAACATGAGATACGCGCGCTAAAACCCAAGAAGGTTTACGTCCGACTTCCGTGGCTGGGTCCCGTTTCAGAGACATTCGAACAGAAGATAAAGAAGGCCGTTACGGAGTGCTACCTGGCCAGCAATCCAACCGTAGTGTTTAAAAGGAGATCCCTTCACCCAGCAGCCCAAAAGAATGTACTACGTACCCTACCGAGAATCGGCGAAAAGCTTCTTGATCAAAATGAGTTGCCTGTTTAATTGTCTCTTTAAGTTCTGTAGTACCACGAATTTGTGCAACAAAGCTCAAATATTCCTCTATTACAAACAAGAGGCATCTTATTGCAAGGTAATAAATGCTTGGCCTACTCTGAATAACTTGATTTGAAATGCTTATGGCAGCGCCCGGATTCGAATGGCAACTGCTGAGCCCATATTCGGCAAACTGCTAACATATCAATGCTTGGTCATGGGATGTCTTCAAAGTTCTGTTAATCATATGGAGGTCTTGTTGAAAGTTAGCAATTTTGAACCTGGTCACTCTCTAGTCATAAACAATCGCATTTTGAAAGAATTATTGAAATGTCTCGTTTTGGCCAAAATCTGCCATTGTATCTTTGTTCTGTAGGAAGTATAAAAAATATGGTATGCAAACTTTTGTGGGAAAGAACCCAAACATTATACCTACAACATTCCAAAATCAGTTCTAACTGTTTTTTCAACCATCAGCCTAAAAATGAAAAATTGAATTTGGGACAAGATTTTTTGTTACAGTCTTCTACAGATGTTTCTCACTGTCAACACCAAAGAAATTCTTTGAGGTACGTATATTACACCAAAAAGTCAAAAACATTAAATATAAAGGTAAATACATAAACGGTTTGCATTCCTGAAAGTAGGCAGTGACTGATGATTCTATAATCACACTTTTTAATTGCTGGGGGTAGCCAATACAGGATATTGGTACTTCAATATTCATGAAATGTGAATTTACAATGAAATTTAATCTCATGCTCGTCTTAAAAGAATGTCTTGCTGTACATTCAATAATATAAAAACGCACCACTATTGATTATTATGCAAGACAAAATATGATCTGTTACATGGCACAGTAGAGTTCATGCACAAATTCTGGTTAAAACAGAAAGAATTGTGAAGATACGATTTTCGAGTACTGAGCGATACTTCAGAAGAAGTGATGCGAATAAATGGTTTAAAGTAATAACAAACTAATGTTCATAAATCTATCTTAATAGTACCAACCAGTTATATATAAATAAAGGTAGTATTGGGTACAATATGGGCTGTGATAGTGACTATGATACAGATTCAATTATCGTGGGTTTCCACAGAAATGCTCTATATTGACTACGATACAAATTTCGAGTACTGAGCGATACGTCAGAAGCCGAGATGAGAATAAATGGCTTAAAGTAATAACAAACTAATGTTCATAAATCTATCTTAATAGTACCAACCAGTTCTATATAAATGAAGGTAGTATTGGGTACTATATGGGCTATGATAGTGCCTATGATAAAGATTCAATTATAGTGGGTATCCCGAGAAATGCTCAATATCGAATATGTTTCAATGTTTTGAAACTTACTGTGTGCTTCTCAGTAAAAGAAAATTACAATGTTTAAGATAGTGTCTTGATTCCGGCACATACATATTCTACTTGCAATATCTTACATGTTTTCAGAATACATACTAAGAGCACCTACAGCACGGAATCATAGTATGATAGTAGCATGGCTTTGTTTGCAAAAAGCTTGTTTATCAAGTGGAAAATCAGTATATACGTTAATATTCATATTAAATTTGATGCGATACCCTAATCAGTGACGCTTACGTAAAAATCAGTTAGGGGTAACAAGGACTACTTAAAAAAGCCTTTCCTTGGCAGAGGCTAAAGTCGTGTCATAAGAAGACCTTCCGGGTATAGTTAATGAGTCGTAACCGCTACCGACGAAGTCGTTGTTGTGTGGTCACTACCACTGCAAACATCATTGAGTGAAGTCGAACTCATTCCCATGTTGTCTTATCAACAAATTCATACCAGTATCACAATTCTCACCGACTACTCCGCTTAAAAGTGTTATCTCCAGGTTTAAGTAAACCTAGTTGTCAGACTCATCGAAACAGTCTTTAATGGTAGAAACAACTGCGACCATGGTATTGAGAAAAAATACTATGACAGTATATAGTGGGGGGTTTTAGCCCCTTAGCCCCCTTACAATAACACCCTTGGGCAGGCTGATCTGTTTGACAATGCAAGAGTTAGAGGAATCGAAACCCTTCTTCTTCAGTTACAACTACGGTGGGCTGATTATGCCATCTGCAAGAGTCTTGATAACACATTAAATACGATGCTAATACATCTTGGGTAAGATAAAAAGGTAATCTTTAGAGAAACTTTAAATGATTAAATCTCCCCTTGCCACATTTTAAGTCAATCTCGACGATGATGTAGCTTGAAGAAATGTCAGCGAACCCTGCATATAGTTGAATAGTAAAGGATTTCGTATCTAAGAGAACTAGGTCCTAACATAAAAGCGCATTCTCTCATGCCCGCAGTGCAATATGAAAACTCCATTATAGGTGACAGATGTGGTCTTATATGCAAGTCAAAGGCTGTACTAGCTTTGCATGTAAGAAACACACAGAACAACTTATATAATCTGTGATTTGTTGTGAAAGTCTTGTCTCGAGACTGATGGGAAAATCCATCATATTGTCTTAACGATCAAAGACCTATTCTCAAGGCATGGTCACTGTTATTGATGACAACTATTTAAACAATCGCAATTAGAAATGTTTAGCAATTTTGTGCTTTCAATATTGCACCATAGCAGATAGGATTCTATGGTTAAACACAGTCAGATCTGAATAAAGGTGTATTGTGAGGTCGATTCCACGTCTATTCACATAGTAATAAAGGTACGTATAGCATGGAAATCAATAAATACTATATCCAAGACTGTAAAAGCCAAATTCACCGTATATTCCATTTTTTCTTGAGGTCATATTGCATTGCCTCTGTGACGCAAATGTTCCCATCAGCACATTTACCGAAAAATGCTTCATACCTACAGAGAAAAAGTCGAACAAATCCATACCGGTAAAGCTGATCCAGAATTATGCAACCAAATACGTCACAGTGATTTATGATAATAACTGCCTCAAAAAAACAACGCTAAGCAAAGAATTACTTACATGCATACACAAATCAAGGCTTCGTTAAAACATAAACTAATATGCAGACAGTTAATACAATTTTTCAAAACTAAATTTTTTCAGATAACTAACACCAATAGAATAGTATCCCGAAGGAATTAATGCAAAATCAACCGTAATACAGAAAGATACCAAGAAACCTCTACCCTTAAATTGGTTTTGGTATTCTGCAATTTTACTGTATGCTCTACTGCTCTACCGGGTATTTGTTACTATTCAACAATCTTCTAGGTTTCTTAAAGCAGTCATACATTTCACCCACTGAACCTTTATTCAGTAACTGTGGTGTCAACAACTTGAGGCCATTTACAAATGTTGTTCCTATTCATAAGTTTAAAAAATCAAGTAAAGTATGTACAGTACACAGAAGATAAACAAATTAGTTGCGATCCTTTAAGAAATCCTGGCTTCAAGATAACTTTTCTTAAAGAAGAGCCATGCTATAAGAAGAAAATTTACTGGTACACAGAGAAATCATCCGAATGATAAACCCACTCTCTGTTTGCTATATGTTAGTTCGTTATATGTTAGGGTTTAATTTAAGTTTGGTGATTACGAGTGGTCTGTTGGAAGGGTTCGAAAATCACAATGCACATTGTCTTCTATGACCAACGCCTTGAGCAGTCATTTCTATCCCATTGCCAAATCGACCATTCCAGAGAAATCTCTTCGCTAAATGTTCTCTCAGCAACGCATAGCCGCAAGAAAAGATTTGATTGGAATACAAGAAATGTTCAACATTTCCTCAACCCTTTCCTCTCAAGCAAACGATGAACAACTGTAATGATTTTGTAGCAAAAAATGACAGTGTTGAATGTAGTAAGCTTCGCCAAGTATTTGAAAATGGACTCTTTTGTCAATAAAAACAACTGGTAAACAAATAGTTTTTAAAGGTAGTAGTGAAATAGAAAAGCATACCACCATCTGGAGTCGAAGCAAGTGCCCGCACATTAGCGGAGTTGGCTCTACCAAGTGAGCTAGTTGACTCCAGCTGATAACATGTTATATTTCTCTGGTCTCCACATTAGCTACCAATACTCCTCCTAAGGACATCTATGACCTGCTCTACGCAATTTTGGAGACCAGCGTCTCCTCACCACGTGACTTTAACATGGAAGACTGCCATCTAGCCCATCATGTTGTCCGGATGAGAGGATTTGAAATGAAAAGTTTGAAAAGATACCAGAAAAATAGAAAAGTATGCCACCTTCGAATGCGTGGGCCCAGGGGCCCGATGATGATCAATGGAAGTAAGATAAAACAGAGTAAAAGGCGTCAGTACAGATTGAACTTATTTAAGAGAGAAGTGTTGAGATCTATGCGTTACTGCAGTCAGCGCAACCGGCTAAAGTATTGGTACTATATCTATATCTATACCTATATCTACACCTATATCATTACCCATATCTATAACTATATCTATAACTACATCTATAATCTTTTATACATAAAACAGTTTGCCATGTAATCGACAATAAAATAATCATGACAAAAATTTTTTGATGATGTCACGATTGTGGGGACTTACCTTTAGGCAGATATCAACAAAATACAGGACTTACTAAACCAAATATCATAACATGTTGCCGAAATAATCAATTACAACACTTGGGCCTGACACCTACTATCAGAATAAAATGTCATGTTAACCCTGCTTACCAGTAGGAACAATTCACTAACGGATGTTTTCTGTTTTTGAGGTTTAGACTTAATATTGTGTATCCATAGTTGTGCCAATCGATAACAAGTGAACTTCCTTTGAGGAGAGCCGTCAACCAAACAACTGCTAATACTGGTATTGATGGTGGATTCTAAGAGTAATAAAACGACAAAGCTTATAAAATAATTGCAATCCATGCAGCAAGAGAGGAGTAGATGACCTAAAATGATGTAAAAATATAGCAAGATATAGTAAATAAATAAAACTATTAAAATAAACCTGTGCAAAAATAACAAAGAAGAAGTACCTTAAGAAAAGATAATCTTTAAATACAATAGGTTTGAATAGATACTAGAGATATAGATTCCCGTTGGTGACATACTTTTCTATTTCTCTAGTATCTATTTAAACTGATCACTTCAAATCCTATCTTCTCAAAAATAAAATAAGTTGAAACGACATAAAAATATGAAAGAAATGCAAAATTGGTACAGAAATGAATGTGACTCACAATGCCTATGATTTTACTGCCTATTACCCATACATACAAACATACATACATACATACATACATATGTGAGGACGGGCGAGCGACAGGACGTGAAACAAGGACAAAACTCGAATCGGTCGGTGACGCGATATTTGGTATCTT
>JAAAKL020015245.1:0-11578 GCA_010016065.2 Carybdea cf. marsupialis auct. non (Linnaeus, 1758)
CCTCACCACCATCATCATCATCATCATTATTATTATCATCATCATCATCATCATCATCATCATCATCATCATAATCATCATCATCCTTCTCCTCTTCCTCCTCCTCCTCATCATCATCAGCATCATCCAGTTTTACGTCGGTTGTTCCAAGGGTTCCTCCGCAGGTTCGACAAAACGTATATAGCAGCGAATGCTATATATGATGCCACAAGAAATTAGTTTAACAAGAGAAGAATGTTTCACTGGAAGAGAATCAGAATAAGGAAGAACGAAAAGGATATTTGCTGTGTCCTCTGGTCGTTTCTGGTATCCATCTTCATCAACCTCAAAAGCAGGCTAAAAAGAAAATCCAAGAGACTTACAATCCCTATCACTTGTTTATGATGGCGATGTTATGCCATCAAGAGGGGCACGTTCTGAAAGAGAACGTCTGCATAACAAATCAGCAAGTACAATGAATGAAAGTGCAAACTAAGCTGAATCGGCTTAACTTTATCTGAATTCTTGAGGAGAAGGGGTGGGGGGTGGTCTGTACCTAATAAAAGCTCTTAATAGTTTGGTGAAATTCGTTGTCATCAATCACTTACATATAGGTTTCCTTTAATGCAGAATGGTTCACCACAGGAGCAAAACAGTTCTGAGTCCAATTATACGCGCCCTACGTGTTTAGACACAGATCTAAGACCTAGTACCACTTACATACATCGCAATTTCAACAAACTACCCAGTGTCTATAACTCATACGGTTAAATATAAAATGTGTCCATCAAATAAAGAGCGTGTTCCTTCGCCCCCTTTAGTCAAATTCTTCAAAATATCTTTCATTCCATTCAATCATATCGATCGAAAAACCTAACTGAGCTCAGTAGCTGCAGGAAATTCCGTATGGCAACTGCTGAGGCCGAGGACGTGCCCATCACATCATATCACAAATATCACCTTACCACACATCTTGTACATCGAATCATAAGTTAAAGCTATCAATAAGACCTCCTACGGCTTTTATGCATCACAAAAATTATCATAATCATGGTCATCGGTTATCAAAATTTGATAAGATATATATCTATATATACGTATAATCAATTGAAATCTAGGAAACTTTTTCAAAAAAAAATTTGGAATATTCCTACCCACCCCCGCCCCCTTACAATTTGATAAAGGGGAATAACCTGATGTATATACGGTAAAGATTACGGTTTAAGAAACTCAGGCTTATATAGAAACTTTTGGCGGTTTCTGCCTATGTAAACAGCATTATTCAATATTTATGGTAAACGCAGGGTATATGTAGAAGCTTAACTACGGTAGTGACAATAGCTGCCTCTCACTAATAGAGAGAAGACCATCAATGGTTTTCTCTCAATTCTCAAAATTCTACAAATTGTTTATAGTCGGCTCCTTTCAACCAATTATCCGACTACTTTGTGAGGGCGAGGTCAATTAATTGCTACCAATTACCTCCAATCACCTTTGACCAACCAATTTTTGAAAGCCGTTGTTCACCGTATTATTCAAATTGCATAATCTCAGAGTGATCAATAATACACTTAGGTGCAAAGACAACTGGCTTCAACAGCAGCAGACAACTGTTGACACGAAAAGAAAGCACTTCTGCAGTACGCCGCTTTGATTTGACACTGGTACCGCAGTACGCTCGAATGTGCCTCGTGTCCCATCGCCCTACTATTGGCGGAGAATAGTGATAAAATGATTCCGAAACCCGTTTTAAGGGCCCTCTACTGTTATAAACTTCTCGGGAGTAAAGATAAAAACAAACGTACAATTACGAGTTTCAACCCCGAATTATACGAGTCCTTAAGCATATCAGACTGGGCCAACCCCATAACGGGCCTATATTTAGGGGGTCACATTCTATGAGGATGTATGCCCGCAACTGGCATTGAAATAATGATTGCATTTAAGCAGAGGGACACTCCTAGCCTGATATAAAAGTTATTACTGGTCTTCCTCTTTTCCTTGCTTTGGCTCCCACAGGAGCACTTGGCATACCTATTCCTCATTTCTCCTCCACACGTGCCCAATGAATTTCAACCGTCGAGGTTTTAGCACTGGTGTTATGCTGGGCAGTACTGCTTATAACTCTTTGTTTGTTATCTGATCTCTCTAAGTAAATCCGAGGATTGCTCTAAGTATTCGGGTGTGAGTACCATCTAACCTACTGTTCATGGCAGTTGTAAGGCTCCAGCTCACTACCCCATAGAACAAAACACTCTCGACTGTAGATCAAAAAAACTGGATTTTAAGTTCCCTTTTCAGGTTTGACTTTCAAAACTTGTCTAACTTGTTCAACACCTTCCATGCTGACCCAATTCTAACTTCCATATCTCTTTTGCTAGTTGCAATCCACAGACCAAGACATTTAAAATCATCTACTGGATGTATATTCAGGGGCACTAACCGAGGATTCAACAATGGGGAATTCCGTTCTGTAAGACCACTGGCCGATTGTTAAACACTCGCCAACGACAATACCGTCGTCATCTCCAGCAAACCCTAAACTTGTTTTAAGGGAGATAAGATGAGGCTTAACCTATAAGTAAATTTGCCTGTAGATACAAACAGTGTTCTTACCTCTGGTGTTCCTTCCGGCCCTTGTCTGCATTTGAAAAAATCAAACAAAGAAAAAGCAGTTAACATCCAATATAATCGTTTGACTATACAGTGCTTCTCTACGAAAGAACAGCCACCGTAGAACGAAAACTAGCAAGTTAAACCAGTTTTGTATGTGGTCGATACAAATATCCTGTCGTATTTCGGGTGATTGCCTTCTTCTTCTGGTAACCAACGTTTAAATAATAATAATAATAACAATCATCAATCTGAATGCTTCATGCTCGTCCTTTCAGTAGCAAATTGTACTAGATCACCTGATCCCAGCAGTGTGATGAGCGCAGTAACCAACTTCTTTGGCTTGGTAGGCTCTCTTCATTATCGATAGGCTCCGCCTTAAATCCAATCCAACATCCTTCTGCCAATGTCTTCACCATAACCCAGGCGGGGGAGGGCGGGGCGGTTACTATGCCTTGCCCCAGGGGAACCCGCGATTTTGTGCGACACTGCTTATTCTTGACTATTCGCAGCTAACCCCTTTATCTAGAGGCCGCTCCCCTATTCGCAACCTGGGGAACCGGTGAATGGGAGTTGTCATCTCCACACACCGTCTCCCAGACGCCGACTAGAAGTAAGTAGGTACGCAATCATCAATGAATGACTTAAAATTGGAGGAATATGCAGTAAAGCTGTCAACAAGAGTAGAAAACGCAAATCGATTCTAGAGATGTAACCGATTTTGAGAACATGCACCAATGCTGGTTCCCACATTGTATTTCTAGTTCGTAAAATCTAAACGTTATCAGTGCAGGCGATGTACTAGCCTTAGGATTATTTTTGCAATGCTGACCGCTTCCGTCGTCATACGTGTGTTCGGAAACTAGTTCCTGCAAGCCTTTGACTGATACAGGCAAGTTCACAATGCTAATGACAAAACACACATGCGTAGTTATTGCATGTTAACACACTCGAGAAACTGTCCAAAGTTGAAATATTGTCTCCAGCGTTACAGGAATAGGGAAACCAGTGATTTAAAATTCATTTTGTTTAAGTACGTTCGGGTTGCTGAAGTGTGGTGAGCACACACCATGGTTTGAGAAATGTACTGTAAACCCCTTAACTAAAGTAATATCTTCTACAACTTCCTCTAGCCATTAAATCTATGTAAAATCTACTTGCTTAAGCTCTTCCACACCGCAAGGACATCGTTATGTGCTGATGATTGCAACTGCAGCCTCTCTATCAAACCAAATGACAACGAGGACTCTTCTAACCTGAAAGAACCTTTTTCATACTCAAGGGTTACAATAGTAGGGGTCACTAATCTATGCGTAACATTATGGACAACATATCTATATTGCTGCAATTAGTTTACATACACAGTTCCATTCTCTGTTGCCTTTGGCTTCTTCTTTCGGATTCGTATCTCCTTTCTTTCTCGCTTTTCCTTCTTTTTCTTCTTTTTCTCCTCCTCTCGACCTGCATATAGATCGACGAGAGAAATCGGTTAAGCATAGGTACTTGCACAAGCATGCATCTTTTACTCGCAAGGTTGCAATAAGAACCTCTCTAAAATATGAAGTGGTAATTTTGTCGTTACAAGCTACTATCTCATCATTAGGGCTGTACACTAGGTCGAGTAACGTAATGATTTTACACTCGTTTACTGTAGTCTTTTTATAACGATAATGAATTTCAAACTAACATTAAGAGTTTGTCCATTACCAGCAAAAACAAGCTCGAGAAACTCTGATAGTCCAAAAGAAGACATATTCTGCCTTTGATAAAATATTTAAACAGTTAAACTGACGACGATAAGAATACTTCCAACACAGTCTAAAGGTTGGCTTTCTACTTAGCAATTCCCTTCAAATATCAATGTAACTTTTCTGAATGTAAAATTGGTCTACAATCGGAGCTTACACAAATGTCTCGCATCACACATGGTCAAAAACTGAATCATTCACAGGACAAACAAAAATGCTATTTACCAGCGAGAGCTTCCAGATCAATAGGAGGGACCTGAAGCGGTATCTCCTCAAATTCAATTGCAACTGTGAAAAGAAATAAAATTGGAACATTGACTTGGACTCAGAGGAAAACTTCATAAAACAATGTCCCAACACGTCGATTTTACACTTCATGAGAATCCCTAAGAGTATGGGTAAATCGTTCACGACAAAAACTCGTTATCGTCTAGGCGAAAATATTCTCGTCTTACAAGGTTCAGTAAATTATATTTTGTTCAAAGACAGGTGCAATCTACATGGCATACAGCAACAAATGTATGGATTAAAACGAAGGTAAATCACAAAATTCATTCATATCACGAACCTACAGTACGCAGCTACCACCACCACAAGTAGCAACAATATAAATAACAACCGGGAGTTTTTTAGATTTCCGAGAAAGAACTAATTCGCTCTAAACTATTGAAGATCGGGCGTTAATTGAATCTTTTGTACCAAGTTAATTGCTAAATTCTTCATCAGCCAGCTCTAGATTTGGTAACAGCGCGCTATAAATAAGATTCCAAAACCGAATTTCAAAGCTTTTGTCGCTCGCTCACAAAGGATTGGACCAGGCTCCTACTTTCGACGGATTCGTGCAAAGTCTTAAGATTTAGAAAAAATAAGTCGCTTCCTCGAAAGTAGTTAAATTATGTACCTAATTTCCCACCTTCAGCATTTCCAGTCATAAATCGATGCTCACAGAGATGGTAGGTGCTCGAAATAAAGTTCGGTTTAAACACTATTTGGTAAAGACACCTATCATGTCAACAGGCACTGTCCTCCATTGAACGACACATTTAAGTACAAATCTTAAGAGTAAGTAGACGTGACGCGAATAGCATCTGCCGCAACAAGATAGCAGTCTACTAGAACGTTTGGGCACAACTGCTTGCTGCTATCCTTGGAATGGAATGGCTAATAGTCGTTGGGGCAACACCTGTTTAGTTCTTGGACAAAGTCGCCTCTTTCTTTCGAGTAGCGGACTTCAACAAACAGCCCCTGGCTAAAAGGTACAAGAAGCTGTTATTACATACATACGCAACTCTTCAATGTCATTTCCTTTCACTTTTCAATTTTACACAACTTTCCTGTAGAAAGCTGATAGGGTAACGCGGAAACTTTCTAAATGGGGATAACGGGTTCGACTTCTCGTAGGAACATTCCTTTGTACATTTTCACAACAAACGGCTTTTCTTTCGCATAAAATTCAGGATGTGTTGCAGAAACTAAATTGCAAGTCATACCCTTTCCATGAAAATTTTGTGCTTTAAATAAATACCTGGGCTTGATTTTCCGGTCTGTTTAGCGTACACAAACTGCTGAAGAAGGCTATCTATTGTGAAACTGACCATGTTCCTCTCAAATTCTGCGATAACCTTTGAAGTCAATAATAACAATGAATAGCATTACTTTAAGCAGAAAACAATCAATCGATGAACAAAACCAACAAACGTCGACAGTAAAACGTTTCAGTTTACATAACTGAAATCATTCCACGGGTTCACTACTTGAGTGTTGGAACCATATGGATCCATACATCACATGAATGCCTCCAACACAGCGATACATCCAACATATGGATCCATAAATCACACGCATCCCTAGCTAGTGGTAATCTTTTGTTACAAAAGCCCCGCCTCATCCTCCCCTACAGTATTTGAACTAGAAATGTTTCGGCTGGGTGTCGATTTCAAGTAATGTGGCGAAGTGAGTGTACACTTAAGCACCAAATAAAACTAACACACAAACCGAGTCATGTCATGGGTAGCAACGAAACTACGCTTCTTCATCCCAGTCGTACTATTTTCACCACTAGCGCATCTTGGTGCTCAAATATGCAGCAGCACCGATACAGTATCCCTTTCTCTTTCATTATCGCATAACTAGGACCATAACTTTCAGCCTCCGACATAAAATAAAAAAAAATACATCGATTTACATGTTTGGGGAAAAAGAGAATCACCTCAAGTCGTGAATACTTGTGCTATAGCTGACAGGTGCTAAAGTTTCGAAAATAGTTCACATCGAAGCCCCTTGACTAATTCTACGCACATCCACATTTTTTTAACAACATGACAACCCTAGGCTAAATTATAACTTGATACCGTGACAGCTCAATTTACCTTACGATTGCCGGCCATAGTTGCCTCCTTCGAGTCCACTAAAAAACGAATTATCGAATACTACGTGACCGAAAATCAAGTCAGCATTTGCTAGAATTCACATCCTGTGGCGACTAATAATACTGAGACGCTTCAGTTTTGTTGTTAAGGAAATGTGATAAAGGTGCTTTTCTGTGCTTACCTGATCCAGTAAGAAGCGATCTGTTGTTAGCGATAAGCCGTACATCTTTAAGATATCACACATTTGCTTCAAGTGTTCCTCCTCCAACGTTTGAAATTTCTGCCCATAAAAGAACGGGATGTTAAAACATGGCAACGTAGCTAGCAGCAGTTTTATGCCGCTGCCTCAAACTCAATATGGGCTAAGTAAAGTTAGTAGGTTTTACCACGTGTTTTACGATTTCCCAAAACACACCTGTTCGGACTTCAACTTTTAACACATGGCACTTGAAAGGGAAAGTTAAATAAGCTGTCAATCAAATTCGAAAGGGACGGCGCCTTGCGTAATGGGTAAAAGGTACTCTGAATTCTTGGGAACTGAGTTAAGAATGGAGACAATTCCAATCCTGGCTACGAAGTGTATAGATACTGAAGTCATGGTCATGGGGTAGCTTATTTAAGGGCCACTTAAACGGAAAGCTACATTCGCAATATAGACGGACGAGTAACTGCAATTTATGCTCCAACGTGTCCATTGCGCAGTCAAACTTGGGTTATTTGCACGAGAAATGTGTGGTGTACATAGGTTTTGCTTTGACCCTGTCTATTAGGATGCAGATGAAAAACGGATACCTCATCCCAATAACTCCCGATTGGCCTTGCGTTTACACGGAACCTCGTGGATCCGAAAGTTTGGATTTGTTATCCGTTGACATTTGGGACCACTTATCAAAGTCAGCATGAATCCGACTCCAAGAAGGTCTTCGAACACTTCGAATCGGGCAAGAACAGTCCATATCGAAGAATGATGCAAAGAAAACTGCCATTGAGACATTAACGTGACATGACCTCAATTCATGACCGACCACAAGCATTTATTGTTTGTGTTTCAACCTTCCCTTTCAATGTAACTCTTATTATGACAGAATGAACTTTTGCTTGTTCACACTGCATGCAGTGTTGTGGACCCACCAGGATCCGATCTCGTATAAGAATCGGGTCTATTTGGGCGCTAACTCGTTTAGATCCGATCCCGCATAAGTGTTTAACCCTTAGATCAGTCGATATGAACAGGCCAAAGCGCACTGACAAAACTTGACAAACGTGAAAACACGATCACAACAGTTGATAAACAGCAATATGTTTATCTGCTTTGCAACTTGTATAATCCCACAATTCGATGCAAGATAAAGTGTGAACTCGAAATTACGTTGACATCCACTCTGGCTGAACATAAATCAGATGCCCTAGCGATAACTACTGATAACAGCTGGAAAAGGATAGACTAAAATCTCGAAAGGATACAAAGATACACGCTCTTCGAAGTCTCAACAATACGGTCTCAACAATAGAAAGAGTATCCGTTTTCACTTCGTTTCATAGAGAGGCTACATACGAAAGGTAGGGTTGATTTATTCATAGTCAGTTCCTCCGGTTCTATAGAGAAAGTCAGATCTTTTTATGCAGATTAACATAATCGAGTGAGTTTTGATTTCGGATATCCAGAGTACGAAACTTTGCTATAAAAGGTTACGAAGTTCAACAACATTAAATGAGGAAAAGTCGACTGTGTCAGCCATAGTAGCAGAACTTTTAGCCCTACCATTGAAACTTCTGATGACGTTCTTTTGCGAGGCTATGGTCAGATCGAGTCTAAAATCGCTAACCTGAAAAGGTACTATCAGGATGGAAGATAAAGCTTTCCTAAAACTGCTGTTTGTCTTTGCTAACTAGGCCCACGTTTCTAGTACAGACCAGCCGCACGATCATTTACCCAGTGTTCTGGTCTTACGGTAGAACAGCACGGTATCCATGTACCGTCCTACGGCGTCCTTCCTATGTCAGCCATATTCAAACACGCTCTAAAACAACATGTAACCCGCAGCCAAGGCATGCTGTTAAGACCCTTTGCCAGCCCATCCCCTTAATATAGCTAAAGAGAAGGCATATCAGGCTCTTACATGTTCTTTTCATCATATGTCCCAATGTTACACCATGAAACACCACTGCGGGCATTTCCTGCTCGGGGTAAATACAGCAGCACGAGGATTTGAAACACTGAATGCCGATTGTGTGTCAGCCACCGTAAACACTCAGTCAAACAGTATAAGCGAGAGTGCTTTTAATTGATGTTACGTACGTTTTACAGCACCGTTTTCTATTGCAATTCCAGAATTCTACTACATAATATAAAATGGCTTAAGACGGACCCTGGAAGATCACTGTTATGTTAATGCAGCTATTATAATAAACACCAATATTCATCGATTGCTTGTGAACATAAGAAATTTTCACTCGTAACGGTACTCGCAAACTCAAACGCTTCAAGAATCTGACTGCATCTCAAAATACTTCAATATATACTTAATAATACAATTTCCCTGCTTCAAATAATTCGAAAAGTTTGTTGATGGTACAGAATAATAAAATTGCACGAAATAGCGAAATCATTTTGTACTTAAAAGCTCTTTTCGTCTGACCCTCCTCAGAGTACAATTCGTCAGAAAATAACGGAAAAGGGAATCAACGAAATTATTTACCCAACTGTGGTAAGGTTTTACAAGGTAGCCACTCAGAATTCTCACTGCCAGATTGGTCAGTGCCAATTTCCAATTTGTCAACCATTGCTTTCACAGTGTCTTCCAATCATAAATTTTGCATTTGGCTTGGCCAGGTGTAAAAAATTTCTTCATTTCGCTTGCTTGTGCTTCTGACAAATTGCAAGAACCTAAAATTTCAGCCCTGAACTCCCGTATGCGCCAAGTAATGACGGTTTGGAGTCAACGTAGAAACGGCTACAGAGGAAAATCACGGCATGCTTCTCCCCAGAAGAAAGTAAACTAATGCCGTAATACTCCGTATGAAGGTGCGTGCAACTATAAGCGGATTTCTCACTTTTCAACGATTTTGGAAAAATCACAACTTCATGTAAGTACAAAAATTCAAACGACTTTGAAAAGGTAGATGGCTGGTAGAATTGATAGTATCTGGGCTCTATTATTTGCGTATCCATCGAGATAGAAAAAGAAATTCAATAAATTATGATCAGCGATGTGCATAGTAATCTTGTTGAAAGAACTATCTTATCGGCTCTTTTCAATGTGGCGTACACTTAGTCAATTTTGAAATCTCTTTGAAATCACAGCAACTGTTACTAAGTAGCCTTTGGCGCCTGCCATTTTGACGCCAGCCATTTTGACGCCACATCTAGGAACATACATCTAAATCTAGCGATAAAAGGGCCGCTAAAGTAAGTTGATTACTTCAGAGTTTATTCACTTTCTTGGGAATATTTCACGCCATACAATGATGACACTGAATCATTGGAGGTAGTGAAGAAGCGGAAGGGTTCTGGTGACTACAGATACGATACAATGACATCTATCTTTCGATCTCAGTACCTTGGTTGATATTCAAACATTAAAACATTCCTACTATGTTCTCATGGCACGAGAGGGTAGTATTACGTATACTGGAGTTTTAGAAACAAAAAATAAATAAATATTAATAACAGTAACAGTAAAATAAAAGTACTGCTACATATAGCAGACGGTGAAGAAACAATCATTAAAGAAATAAGGTCAGAGTATACATGTTTATTTCTATTTCGTTCCATACCTTTCTTACTTACCGAAAGGCACCTGTTTTTCAAATCTGTCCTACATGCAGTTGCATGCAATGAAATGCAGGGTGATTCAGAGGTTTAAATTGTCACATCACGTTTTTATCTTGAGATAGTTCTAACAGCGATAAACTTACCTTGGCTATGGAAATCATTTTGTCCTCGAATTCCTTTCTTGTTGTTTCACGCTTTTCTATTAAGGTTTTATATTCCTCGCCTGAAATAAATAGAGATAGAAAACTCACAAAACCTTACAGCAATACATTCCCTTCTTCATGTGAGAACATAAAAGATTTCGTCAAATGGTTTGTCTTTGGACTTGCTTTCTAATACTATTGAAGTGCTGTTTGGGCGACAATGCACGGCCCGTAGGGAAGGAAGTAGCAATGACTCCATAAGAAATAACGGCATGTTATTGCAAGTTGATGGTCGATAAGCCAACATACTGATGGATGAGTATAGCTGAGACATAACTGTCAAAATAGGGAGCAAGAATGCTTTGTGGTTGCAAGACAGGAATCCTCAAAGTTGATGAAAGGATTGCTTTCTTGACAGTATTATAAAAACTGAAAGCCATGTGTTAAGGGAATCATTACGAAAATGGTACTCTCAGTCAAACCATAAATCATCCGGAAAGCCGGGTGAACGTTGTAGTGGGCAGGCAAGCAATCTTAGTTATTTTGACTTCATCAACCGGGGGAATGGCAGGAACGAGTGTGAAGATAAAATTTGTCTGGGTAGAGAAGGAATACCAAAGACGTCTACTGGAAGTAGTACTCTAAACGTACGGAGTACGTGATACCATAAGCCAGTGTACAGAAGAGAAGGAAAAGACAAAGGAGAATGGGAACAAGACGGACAAGAAGATGGATATGGAGAGGGCAAGAAAAAGGAGAAGGGGAACTAGAAATAACGGGGGAAGGGTTACTTAGGACTGTAAATCCACATTTCAATTATTCCTTGCAAAGATTATGCATATCTTGACACTGTCTTTGAGGAGTAAGAGCGCCGTAACCTTCCTTGTTGTAATTTTGGCTCCTTTTAGCGGTGACTTTTTACAGACCTGAGGGCAAGACGTCATCATCCAG
>JAAAKL020015246.1:0-11576 GCA_010016065.2 Carybdea cf. marsupialis auct. non (Linnaeus, 1758)
GCAGGCCCCGGGGTATTTCATATTACCGGGCCCCGGAAGATTTCTGGGCGAAACGCCTAAGGCTATTTTTTATGACCAAAGTGCCATAGAATAATTTTTTGCGGACGAGTACGAAACCATGAATTCAGCTATCTTAGTTTTACTAGTATTCATTCACTAGAGTATTCACTAGCTTTGCCTTGACACTGTTACAGCCTGATTTATAAAGCTAATCAAATTGATGAATCAACTTTGCCGTCATGTGCTGTTTCTTACTACTGTTAGTCTTTCTTTTTGCATGCGCTTCCTCCTGCTGGCTGCTGTGCAAACACAATATCTCATAGACTCCAAATCAATTATCGAATTGGCATCAGTGAATTACATGCACGCATAGGGTATTGCAACGAGGTATTCTTATTATAAAAAATCATTTAAGAATACGACCTTCCTATATTCTAGACAAAAGGTTCATAATTTTGCTTCTCGTGAATCATCCTTTATCTAAGAAACAGCAATTTGAGTATCATATAACATGCATACTAGCAACCTACTTCAATCTGAAAGGGTTTGATTAGTAATTTCACCACTACTGAGTTATTGTTTTATTTATTCTATGTTAAAAGTTACGGGCACGAATAGAGGAAATTATTGTTTACTCGAATCAAACCACCGTAATAGTTTACGGGCCCCGACACATTATTTGCGAACCTCCGAGGGGTCAGTGGACTCCAAGCTGCGAGTCACTATTTTTAGACAATAATACCACAACATCAGCAAGGTCATCGGGGTTTATCAGAGCAATCAATTAGTTGGGGCATGGAATACTTCAAGAGATTTTTTGAAAACTAGGTATAAGCAGAAATTGTTATTAATCAAGTATAAAAGATACTTCGAATAGTATGATCACAATATAAGAAAGGAGAGTATTGAACTTCCTTTAGTAACAGCGAAATCTAACAAAATTAGATACGCATACTGGTATACTGACATGCGTAGCAAGGGAGGAAAGGTGAGGTCAAATAAGCCTCTCTTTAACAATACTGATATGTAGCAGTTATCTTACTTTTTCATTTTGTACAATCCGGATTTCTGATCTGATGCGGCCTTTCCAACGGGCACATTCTCGAGGTTAGCCTTAAGCTGAGAAATCATCGCTTTTTGCTCATCCTTGTATATTTCTTCCATGTTTTTATGGATAAACCGTGGCATCCTCTGCATGTACAAAGAATAAAAGTTTATATACTATTCTGAAACCTGAAAATCGTATTATTTGACGGAAAAAAATAAACAAATACGAAATTATGCACTGCCAATATATTAGGTTGCAAAGATGGTGCAATCCTCACGTGTAGGGCAATTAATATTTCTGACTTCAAAGTGGCTATCGATTGATATATCACACACTTCCAAAGTGTTTATGCCTGACGTTAGTACACAGCTACATCCCGCTACACCCCGTTACTCACCCCTACGCAACCCAAGACAACCGAGACAAGTAAGGTAAGACTACCTACAAGTGTCCGTGCGTCATAGGGTACTACAAGCACAGTTGTATCTCATTTACCAGCGGTCACTAAAGTCCATCACCTCCATTCAAGGGTTACGTGAACTGGGAGTATGCCCTAAGGTCAAATCGATCTGACAGTTTTGAATTCACATAATTGTGTTATGATGGAGGCGCAAAACAAAACCGGTGGATACTGAACTAGTTTCCTTAATACGTTTATGCCTAAATAACGGGAAAAAACAATAATTCGAACAAAAATATAGAAATTTATCTGAAATTTTGGGGGCCAAGGGTCAGGTGCGAGTTAAGCAGAAACAAGGGTTAAAGAATTGCAGGTGACCAGTATTTTTCTGAAATTCTAATTCATCGAATCCTGCGCATGTCACTATCCCAGACTGACTTTTTTCGAAGCGTCTATGAGAAGTACGACGGGACATTTTGACAACAAAATGCAGCGGGTAAAAACCGCTTTAGAACCTAACGAATGTCATAATTTTATCAATACTATTACAATTACATCTATTTACAAACTTACATCTCTGGTCAGTGACTCGATACTACTCTCTCTTGTCTGCAGCTGTCTTCGTATGCAACCAGTTTGTTCATCCGCGTTGTCAAGCTAATTAAGAAGGTCAGAAATTAATTCAAATTTTTACACCGTCAAAAATGCTATCGTAAGGATCCTATGGACTGTCCGAATCATTTTATGTATCACTTTATCACACCATACCACACATTATATCACATTGTGTCATATGCAATGGCATCCACTATATCATATCATATATTTTAACAATACCATAGACCATATAATCATTATCATCATCATCATCATCACCATCATCATCATCAGTAAGATCTTCATCACATTTGTACCTTCACTAATTTCCAGCATTTGCTGAGTCACTCACTTACTCACTCACTAACATTCGAGCACCGTGTGGTGCGAAGAGCCAACTTGAAACACAAGTGCTCGCCAGTGCTGACGATCGGCAGCGAGCTGCTTCGCTTAAGATAGAGGCACTCCACAGGATTACAGATCTTTGGCGAAGACATCGAGCCATCGAGTGCGAGGTGCACCTCGTGGACGTCTCCATCCTGCTTCAGACGGACTAAAATCCAGGACCGCGCGGATTGGATGACTCGAAGGCAGGTGTAGGATCTTTGCTGAGTCGGAGGTCTGTATTTTCTTCACCTATCTTCGGTGATTATGTACACCCTCCACTATCAGGCCATGCATTTTTATGTCTTGCGTGTCATTTTCTACCAATTTGAGTACTCCCTTTTCTTTCTTCTCTTTTCTATTTCTTCAACTTTTGCTCGTCTCATTCCGTTTCTTTCCTTCATTCTCTCCACATATCCTTCACTTTTCATCCAATCTCTCCACACCCAGCTCTTTCTGATGCCATCGTCTCTGTGGCGGTTATTTCTTTTATTCCCTTGAACATTCGCATTTCCGTAGCCTGCAGCAGTCTACCCTCTTTCGTCCGCAGTTTCAAAACTCTGAGCCATTTATCAACTTCAGTCTTGTAGACCTTAATTTTCCTGTTTCTTGGCATAGTCCTACTTCTTATTACAACACTCGTTTATTACCACATGTATATATTATACCATGCCATATATTATATTATATACACCATACATCATATGACAAAGTTATCAGGCAGTTTAAAATACTTATAATTCTAAATTAAACTCTCATATATATTATATAAAGCTTCTCGCCAATTCTCTTCAGCTTAAACACACTTGAAGAGATTTAGCCAGAGGATTTGTTACGCCAACGTACGAGTTCGTTTTTCAGCAGCATTTGTGGTCTAGAGTGGTCTCCATGTAATGGGCATTTCATTAAGGACCTACTACAAACTAGATATCCTTCCTGATAAAACCAACGAACCATCGAGATTTTTAGCTCAAGTAAAAACTTTACGGCGACAAAATTATTTTGCTGTGCAACTGTTACAAAAGGCCCGATGCTCGTATCTTTTGACTTGTAGAATTTGCCCTTAGGAACACTTTACGGTGACAGACTCTCGTACCTGCCAATTTTTGTATATGAACTGATGTTCTTATTTCTTGACTTACAGAGTTTACCTCTAGGAATCCTTAAAAAGCAACAAGTTAAATTGCATGGCAATTGTTATAGTACCTGTTGCTCATATTTCTTAATTTTTACAATGTGCCTTTCACAAAACTTTAACTAAAGAAGTCTCATTACCTGGCAATTGTTAAATATAATCTGATGCTCATACTTCTTGACTTGTAGAATTTGCTGGAACATGTCATAAAGCTGTTCTTTGGATAACATGATTTCAGAAGCTGCCGTTGCTGCAAGCCTAGCGGGTGTCTTCTTCTGGTCCTCGTCACCTCTGTAAATTGCATCAAACTTTGCCATCCAAGAGCTGAGAACGGTCTCTTTGCTAAGACCTTCAATTTCTGGTAAGCTCCTAACCCTCTTTTCTATACTTGCTTTAAATATCTCTCGAAAATCGCTTGACGAGTATCCACCACTGTTTACCATTTTAAGCACCCTGTCAGAGCATAGGAAAGTGTCATAATATGACTGTACTGCGTTCCTCAAAGCTTCGTCTGCTGGAATCTTTATTTTGCCAGTCAAAAACGAATTAAATCTGTCTTTAATAGCTATCATATTTTGTTTTGTAACTTTGGATTGCCTTCTGGCCATATCAGTTGGTTGTTTGGCATTAAACGGGTAGGCAATGCACCGCGCAGTAAAAACGTACAAAAGCTGTTTTTCCTTTCGATCTGCATCTCCAGAATCGTCTTCTACCCCTTCTACATTTAGGGAACTAACAGATGTCGCAGGGCTTAGTCTGCTATGAAAGCCTGGGCTACCTGGACGACTTCCTTGATATGTCAGCGGGCTTCCTAGAATTGGCTGAGCAGAGCCAATACTGACAGTGTCAACATCAAGGTGTGGACGTGTGCCATAACTTATAACGTCTTCGTCTGATTCGTCCTCTGAACTTGACTGAATCATGTTTGACGGTAACTCAGCATAAAACTAGGCTTTTTTAACTCTGTAAGAAGAAAGAAAACAGGGATTTGAGCTTTGCGGTCACATAAATGTCTATACATAACGCCGAAAAAAAGCCCAGACAAAACTTAGGCACCCAAAATTACTCATTATCCAGTATAAAGCATTTATGAAAAAGTATCCACATCGTTACCTTATAATCAAATATTAAATATTAACAGTAAGACTCAATTGTAAAGTCTTATTAACTACTACCAATGTTTGATCTTTGCAAGTTCCTACAAGGTGTGACATCTTCATGGTTTACTAGTGTAACCAAGTGCAGTGTAGTATTGAAAATACACAAATGGTTGATAATGATGAGCGTGGCCTAGATACCTGATGTTAAGATTAAGTGTAGGTAGCCTCTTTTGCAGTACTAAGAGGAGAACAACTCAACAATAATATCCTACCAAATGATATAATGTGCTTTCATAACAAAATTTTCATACTTGAATCTTTACATTCAAATATCTGTTTCTCTTCCATGCAATTGTTGCATCACCATTCACAAAAATAAGCAAAATTGGAAAATACACACTTGCCTTAATTCCAATTCTACTCATTATAATTAAGCTTGGGGGAAAAGCCTAATTCTCACTTGAGTGTTTTCACTATTCTCGTAACTTATATAATACATGTGAGAAATACCCTCAGCTCATCCTATGCTTGTCGTACTAACACCCTTACCCATGCCAAAACCTTTGTCATCTTCATCAAACTGTCTTCCCTTAGTTACACAGTCCAAAATAGCTTTTAAACCAGGCTTTTTTGATACATGCAGGGACGTCAGAAGCATCTCAAACCTGGGGCAGGGGGGCAGTCAAAGAGCACTTTTTCACTAAAAGGGCACTTTACTATATGTTGGATTTAAGAGTGAACAATATGACCCAAAGAAAATAATAGTTTGAAGTACAAATGCCTGAAAATTTGTAACTTCGGACACGACCAAACGAGAATAAACATAATTGAAATAGAACTAAAAGAGGCACTTTCCTGACCAAAAGGGCAATTTTTGTTTGATATAAAAATCTTTGGAGGCACTTCCCCCCAGTGCCCCTCCCTGGTCTCTACATCTTTAGTTGTGATGAACATTCTGCTACAGAACTACTCAACACAATACACTAAGAACTAAATATTTTAAAAGGAGAATATTCTTTCATATGTTTTCAATTCACCATGTGCCATTTGTTACATTATGTAGGTCACTATCTTAAATGACACTGTCAAAAGATCTGTTTAAAGGACAACTTATTTGTTTTTAATCCCTTTCGCTGAATTTCGAATTTGATTTTTGTTAACAAGCAACCTTTTGGGTGCCCATAGCCCACAAGCCTACAAAGTAACCCAATTGGTGTGATATGGTAGCGGTGGACAATAAAATGTTTTAAACTGAATGTCTTAGAAGAGGACAAGATGACTAAAGGGTCTTTTTGTTGACTAAAGAGGCATTTTGTTGACTCAAGCTGCATTTTTCGGCTGAAGGGGCCTTTTTGTTTATGGCAAAATCTTGGAGGGACATATGCCCCCATTGCCCCCAGTTCCTATGTCCCTGGATACACATTAGGCATTTCAGCTACATAGTACCCAATGCTATCTGGTACACACTTGGTACAAACATCCCCCTGATAGTGGTGGCTAAGTGTATCTGATATAATTCAGTTGTTATGGAACTCAAGGCCATGAGGAACACATACTGCCTGAAATCCTCTATTTAAGAATGAAATGTAGTGAAATCAAAAGGTCATATAATCAGCTTTTGTTTTAACGAGTGCTAAAATGTTTTCATGGGGCTAGGTTTAAAATTACTGTCATTTAGACATAGACTTGGCTAGACATCTAAATATGCCACCTGACCTGCAGCAATATCAAATACATAACGAGCCCTACCTTTTATGCCCAATAAAGGAAAAGTTGGCTACGACTTCATAAGTTGATCAGTTGCACAGTGGAAGAGTTATATAATGTTGACATTACAAGTTGCATTTGAACTTTTTGTCAAGCTTAACTGTTGAGCTCACAGAAGGCCTTTGTCAACATAACTATAATTTTATGGCACATAGTTTTCAAGTTTAGAGATGCTCTCACACTGTTCAACAGTTTACAAGCCTACTAGATCACAGGTGTAATCCTGTCTGCAAAACAGTGAAAAACAAATGTTAAAGTGAAAGCATGAAGCCAATTTGTTTGCCTTTGACTGCACTCTACAGGCCCCATCGTTAACCTTATTGATAACATCATTAAATGGATCCAATCAAGACACTGTTCAGCACCAATACCAAATTTTGAAAGCACTAGTGTAAATTATGTTTTCATACAGAGTCGCCGTGGTCTAGTGGATAAGTTCCTGGCCATCAGATCTAGATGTTCTAGAGGGTCAGGGTTCAATTCCCGGAAAGACCATTGGTGATGTCAGGAAGGGCATCCGGTCTTAAAGTGCTCTATGCTCCACTAACAAGTCCCATGTATATGGGCACTGTCAAACCCCATGTATGGGGGAAAGGACGTTAAACGAAGAAAAAAATAAATAAATAGAAGTACATAAAATATTCCTACTTATTCTCAGTAAAAATGGGCGTGGCCAGAATCAATTGGGAGAGTGTGACAATGCAATAGTGAAGAGGATGTCTACTCGGATTATGCCTTACGGCAGCTATTAAGAAACATTCTTTATTTAAAATTCTGTCATCCCCTTTTTTGTTGTCTAACAAATGATAAGCTAACCTTTCACAGCAAAATAAGAAGCCAAAGGGCATGTACGTCTACTAGATAATCTTACACCTCCGCCAGTTCTCTCGTGGCGACTGCCTTTGGATCATCAGAGGATAACTGTGGGAGAATGACCGTATATGCGTGACGTGTACGCAATGATAGATAATGACAACAAGAATGACTGCGTCAACATATGCTAGACATAATAAGTCTTGTATGAAAACCCACCATCTTGTATTATACATAGCGACACGTTCAACCAGATAGCTAGCGCTGATCTGCCGTACCCCTTACATACTCCTATTACAATATTGCGTCATAATTCTAGAAGCATCTGCTAAAACTGCTGACTACTACGTGACTATAACCAAAGTGCATTTGGAGTGCATGAGACAACCCTTGCACGAAGTAACGCTTTTTTGGACACGAGAGAGTTGGCTTACAGTTAATTAGAAATTATGCAAAGGTCGGAATGGGGTCGAAAAAGGAAAGGACGAAACTATGCTACCCACTATGTTTTGGAAAGATCCTATCAGAGTTGCAAAATGACGAATTTCGGTGAAAAAGATACCTTGCTCAGAGTCGGTTTTGGATACGGTTGGTAAATATGATATTGGCATAAAAATATAATATTGAAAGTAAGTTATTGATAAAAACTTTCTGGAGGATTTGGATTGAGAAAATCCAGTAAAGAAATTAGCAGATTCCGAATCCAAGGAATTCCCTGTACTTTCTCGGTATTTTGCTGCGGAATTTTATCACCGAAGGTGAATTAAGTACCACATGTAATAAACTCGACTCTCCTAATGATCGCCTCTTTAGGGTTCAGCGAAGGCATGATGCCCCTGCATATAGAGTACGGCCTATATGTTAATTATCTTGTCCTAAAGAACGTCCTTAAACAAAGTTACTAACAGACCACAAGATTTTTTGGACAGCAATGATCGAATCATACGATAATGCTAGCAAGAATGAATGGATGTTTATTTCAAATCTTTGTGTTAAGATTAATCAAGGATTGCAGAATTCCTGAAAACTACATCGCCATGCCATATTGAGAGGAACCGATTTACCAGTTCGTCAACCTTAACTGCAGAGTTACAATGATCTGAGATCTGGGTGGTTTTCAGAAAAGAGATAAATACAGATGCTGACATAAGTAAGGAAAGGGAGAGCTTTCCTCATCCTTTTGATGGTCTCTTATGGAATTGTTTGTTCTAGAAGGTGATAAACACATTTCTGTAATTGAGATAGAAAGTTCCAGATGTAGTCCCTTATGATAACGTATTTGAAACTTTTGCTTACACTCCGGATCAAGGTCTCCCCGCCTCTCTTTTATTATAGGACAATTGCAAACTCACTCCGAACCCAATGCAGAAGGACAGTGACAAAGATGGTTTCGGTGATGCTTGTGACAACTGCCCTTTTGTACCAAATAGCGACCAGAAGGATAGTAATGGAGATGGCGGTGGAGACGCATGCTCCAAAGACCGTGATGCTGACGGTGAGTGTACAGAAATCCCAATGAGCTTTAGCAAAAGCTATAATGATGAGTCCCACTTCTGAGTGATGTTTTCTAGGCGTTATTTAAGTGCTTGAGATGGGAGTATTGTGCAGTGAATCTGTTCACGACAGTTAAAGTTAGCTATTGGCCTTGTTTTAATTGATATAAGTAAGAGCCCATTGTACCATAGCGTCTTACAACATATGGCAATCAGGCTTGTGTTGGGATCGCCTTAGAGAAGTATTGGTCACTGGCTCTGCAACAGAAATATCGGGAAGGACATAAAACATTTCAGTCTAGAATTATCATAAGATTACTATTCTCAGCAGGTCGGACTTTTGCTCTTGCATTTGAAAGTGATGTATAATTCACAATTCGTTTTTGAAAAAAAAACGAAACGATGATGAATTGATGTCATTCGGCGGCATTATATTTTCTTAATTCCGATATGAAAATACTTACAACGTTTTGCTGCCTACGTGTGAGCATTCTAAAAATTGATGAACGCGAGTAAAAATGAAGAGTAGTTTTTTGAAAGTGCCAAAAATTACAGGTCTTAGAGTAGCCGAATGACATCAATTTGGTTCGGTAGGTAATGTCAAGCTATTTCCGTTTTATGTGATCTACAATATGCTATGTCCGAACATGAGGCACAAATTGTCAAAAAGCCTCAGTTTAGTGGTTGATTTATAGAAAACTAGACTGCGAGGGAAGGGACGGGGCTTCGGCTTTACTCGGTGAAAAATTTTACAAAAGATCATCTCACATAGTTCTATTGTTAACACAGTTTTAAGTTGTGCTGTATGAAGTCCCATATCAGCAGAAATAGAACTACAAACACTTGGAAATCATCTTATTATAACTATCGTTCTTCTCCATTTTTATTCAGGTATCCGTGATAAAGTAGACAATTGCCCTGGAGTGAAGAACCCGGCGCAGGATGACCGTGATGGCGACAGTATTGGAGATGTTTGTGATAACTGCCCAAGATCGTACAACCCAACACAAGTAAGTGTACACCAGGCTCGTGCCAGTTTTGTTTGTCACAAAAGCTTCGAGTTTCCAACTCTTTGAAATTGAATTAAAACGAAGATTTGCAACATTTTGGGATTTTTCTGAAAAGTTTTAAATTGTGTTGCTTGTCGACGTATATGCGACGTGTATTTTCGGCACTCTCTTTTTTTGCTTCGAGTGGCTGCCCGACTGTAAGAGCGTTTGTTTCAAGTTTCTTTTGACAAAACAGCCTCATTTTTGTGTACAATTTCATTGCCAAACGCAACTTTAGATTTCTCCTAGGTGGTTTGATCGTGAAACTGTAATCTATTTCTTTTAGGAAGATAAAGATGGAGACTTGGTTGGTGATGAATGTGACACAAACAATGACATGTAAGTGTGAGGCTGTTTTCATTCAATTCCGTAAACTGTGCTTTGTCAACAATAACCTTATAGTCGGTCATCAATGATCAACTGACATCAACCAAACATACAACCAATCGTCTTTGATAATTAATGAGGCAAAGATAACGAAAGTCCCATTCCATGGGACAGGGCTAATTGAAATGTATCGCGTCTGCATTTGTTTATTGGGGGCAAACTTTCAACCGTGTTACTGTCGGCTACTCTTCTCCTTCTTCTCCTTCTTCTCCTTCTTCTTTTTCTTCTTTCTCACTAGCCCTATGCTGTCAGACCAGTGCTACCATATTCTACTTTCTCTGCTTTGCTTCCAAAACAAATATCTGATTTTTAACACTTGCCTCTCATGTATCAACCTACTCCAATCCTGGGTCTACGATATCCATGTCATTCTTGCAGCTGTTTGTTATCTTCTTATTGGTTTACCTTCCTTTTTTATTCCGAAACTGCTCACTCAGTACTTGTCGTTACCTATATACTTTCTCATTTGCGCATGTCCTGCCAGATAGAGTCTATCCCTTTTATTAGCTGTCTATGTAGTAATGAAACACCTCTTTACATCACAAGTCTAGAGGAATTGTCCTCATCTGTTTTGATATTCACGCTCCTCTTTCTGAGGAGAGCATTCATAGGGGGCCTGTTATTGAATACTGAGAACGAATGGGGTACATGGCAATGCATTGATCCACTGATGTTACTGCAGTGATTGGTGACTAACAACAGCGCAAGGATGGTGCAACTTATCTGTCTCAGTGATATAGTTCAGAAGCCCAGAGTTCGATTAACTGCTAGAATAGTCTATTTTTTTAGTCTTTGTATTGGTCTTACTCCATACAAGGTGTGATGCCACTTCCAAGAGGAAAGTTGTGGTTTTGCATGCGTACCCAACTGTCAAGTGTCATCCTTATGCCCGAGTTGGAAACATAGAAATGCACTTTTGACAGGATGAACGGAAAGGTTTAGAGTTGCAAAGCCAGATTCCAGATGGTCCGAAGATTGGATACGCGCTGTTTTTATGGTGAACTAGTGTGCTTTGTTTCACCGTAAGGCATCGTAAATGAGTGCTTAATGGGTAATGGAATCGAGAAGTTTCATCCCCTGGCCTACGGTAATATGTCTGAGCAACATATGAGGCTGATTTTACCTCATTGTTCAAAGGTGTACTGGAAAACTGTATGCTTCTATTTGCGAAGTATAGATCTACATCGTCATCATTTTTATTGTTTATTATCATTCGTCTTCTTCTTCTTCTTCTTCTTCTTCTTCTCATTATTATTATTATTATTATTTTATTTCAAAATTCGAATCATTATTAACGAAACATGGCGTTGACAGTAAGAAACTCCACAGCAAGCTTACTGAAGTGGCATTGCGCTCTTCGTACTACATATTCTGCAGGAGAAACAAGGATTGGCCCAATCCAG
>JAAAKL020015247.1:0-11575 GCA_010016065.2 Carybdea cf. marsupialis auct. non (Linnaeus, 1758)
TGACGTGAGTGGCAGACACACCCAGAACTGCACCTAACTCGTTGGCGTATGTCCACTTGAACAAATGCCGTCATAGAATTTTGCCGTCGTGTATAATTTTACTTTTTACGATGAATGAGCCGTCATAGTTTAATTTTATGAACACTACCCTATGACAGTGGAGAAAATGTGGAAAAGTGTTACTTGGAAAATAGCATTTTAATTCATCCCCTTTGCCATAGTTTTTTAAGAAATCATCTTTTATTTCTCTTTAAAACTGTTCCGAGTTTCAAGTGAGACCTGAGATGCATTTTCATAACGGTATATGAAACCTGATTGTGGAATACCATGTTTTCTGCTCTACTAGGTTTTGGAAGAGAGAGACTTTTTCAATTTTAAAGTCGAGAAGTGACCTGTAATGACACAATGCAACCCGTATTATGACACCCTAGGGACCATACTAAGGTACCAGTTTAGCATATGCGTAATGTGTATATATGGCTGCAATATGTACATAGAGCAAACTAAAACTGCCCTGTCTTTTGAAATATCTTTCAAATAACCATGCAGCTCAGGTAAAGTTCCGTTTATGATGCCCTCTAACTGTATTCAACTTCCATAGTAGCAACACACCACACAATTATTGCTCATGGTCAATCTTTCCAATCTTTCTGACAAAACCACAATGTCGTGCAGTAAATATGATTTAATTTAACAGTGGGCAGCATAACGTTCAGTATTTGATAAATTAAGAGTAATACGTAGCATTCGGCCAGCCATAACCTGTCATACTAAGCTAGCTGTTTGACCTGAATATCAGAGTCCTTGAACTGCAGAAAGGGCATTTTTGATTTCAGCCGTGACTTCTTTGCTCGTTTGCAGCTCCAGATGGTCTATCGCCATATTTGGGAGGTGTTTGACACAAAACCTTTTTATCACCAAAAAAATCCCATAAAAGTATTTGTGTCTGACCTTTTCTTCCATATTAAACATTGCCATATTAAGCAGGTTGCACTTTAATTCTGCTTGTTACTGTCTAAACACAGTCATCATTCTCTTCCTAGGTATGGTGTTTGCGTGTAGATGTCACGGTTATGGATGATGCGGGGAATGTGTTGGATTGCGCCTGTATAGCAGCCATTTCAGCTCTTGGTAACTTCAGGTATTGACATTCTCATATTTATTAAGTGTTGATAACCCTCTGATGTAAGTCCATGCAGGTTTGTTACTTTTTCTAAATGAAAATTCGCGAAGAAGATATTTGCTCACGATATTGACTTGTTTAGGAGCCACCATCTTTGGCGGTGAAGAGAAATTCTGAGAGAAGATTAGGGTGTCTAGATCTACTAGTGTGTACCTCCCGTAGTCAGAAATTTTTTGATATTTTGCTCATTTTGTTTTAAGGAACAGGGAAGTTCAGTTGTTGATGCTGCAAAAAATACAATACGAGGCAAACATCTAGGAGGCCAGCAATGCAGTTTTGAGCTCTTTTACACGGTTTTACGTGAAGTACACTCAACGTACGGCTAAGTCAAGTCGGCTTCAAGTCAGTACAATAAAAAAAATCAAATATTTCTGACCACTGGAGGTACACTAATGGATTTTCCCTAGCGTTTTCTCAATATGGCCTTTGACGTATATATAAAACCCCGATTGATGCAACTGCTGCCTGCTCTTAGATCTGGTGTCGTCAAATGAGGATTTCGCGTGAAATCTCGCGGTATTGATGAAGATGCTAATTATCCCCAGAGTTCTGACAGAAGTGACCCAGAAGGCTTCTTTTTAGAAACAAGTGGTTGCCTCGTTCCACTTCTTCATGTAGGGTGCAGGAAATTCTTTTACATCGGTCCAAAGGTACACCACTCTTTGCATAGGGGTACTGCTGGCCGGATTCTATGCGAGAAAGGAGCACGGAAAGTAAGCGTGTAGCTCTTTTATGCTGAAAATTAACGCATGAGTTCAGGTAATAAGTGTGTTTGTTTTGTGAATTTCAATTAAAATTGCAGAGTAACTTGCGCTTTATGCCAGTTTTGCACATCATTTATGGGAGTTTCCAAAAGTGCGTGACATTATGCTTTGAAACCTTATGCCTGCGTTATGCATGGTTAAGAAATAATGAGTGAAAAGCACGCTAAATGCTTGAAGGTTGGAAGGCCTCTCCATGACGGCATCTGGAAATAGGCCTCAATACCAATCAATTAATTGGTGTATGGCGTAAAGATTTGAGTTAATTCCAGGCCAGGTTGACGGCCTTAAGTTTCAAATGTGAGTTCGGCTCGTTTGGACCTGATACTAGGGCTTTTGTGAAACCCTTTGATAAGTACAGATCTCTGCGTGGATGAAACTCAGAAGTCCTTCCTTCAAGCTTCAAAAATACAGCCGATTCGCACTGTCATAAGAAGATCATACCATATGACACGTTGTAGTATTGTCAGCTCGCACAGCACGGACTATCATTTGTTTGTCTTCTCTCTTCTGTTCTCTTCCTCTTGGCTTTTTCTCTTCTCTTATATTAAGTTCTACTTTATTCTCTTCCCTTGTTTTCTTCTCTTTTCTTGTCCTCCCATGTTTTCCAATGCCTTCACTTGCCTTTCGGCGTTTCTCTTCCATCCCTTTCTTTTTCTTCTCTCGTCTTTTCTAGCCTTCTCTTTTCTTCTCTTCTTTTCCCTTTTTGTCCTTTCTCTTCTCTTTTATCGTTTCGTGTTGTGTAGCGTTGCGTTGCGTTGTGTCGCATCGCATCGTGTCGCACCGTATCGTATCGTATAGTCTCATTATGTATCGTATCGTATTGTATTGTATCGTACTACTGCTCGATTCCCTTCTGGTCCCTTTTCTTCCACTCAATGCTCTTCCCTTGTCGCATGACATCGTGTCGCGTCGCGTCGCATCGCATCGTATCGTATCGTATCGTATCGTATCGTATCGTATCGTATCGTATAGTATTGTTATGTATCGTATCGTATCGTATCGTATTGAATTGTATCGTACTATACTCTACTCGATTCCCTTCTGGTCCCTTTTCTTCCCTTCAATCCTCTTCCCTTACCTTATGTTTCCTCCTTTATTAGCGCAGTCTGTACTAGGCCAGCCAAAAATAGTCTGTTCCATTCTATTCTGTTTAATGTTACCCTAGTCTACTTCAATTAGTTTAACTATGTCTTAAGGCAATGCGGTGCATTGAGTTACATTACAGTCCCGTGGTACGTGGTCCTTTCTTTTAGTGAAACCAAGATGCACATAAGTGTACCGTACGTCTTTGATGCTAAGGTCACGGCCAGCATGCCCATTTTATGCCTCAAAGAATTTATAATTTATCTGTTTATATATATAATATATATATAATATATAATTTATATAATTTATAATTTATATATATTTAGAGCCCAGGGAGCTTATTTTAAATCTCCTACTGGAGTGAGGTGCTTATTCAAAGGGCGTAGGTGTTATCTTAAGAAAATCTCTCTTGACAAAATCTATTTGAATTTTGTAAAAGTTGAAAAGATGAACAAAACAAATTTTAGTTCTTGATATCACCCAAACCCCTTTGTAACATAAACTGTGTAGAGATAGAGATAGAATGTACAGATTGAAACAGAACGTCTGCACTTATAATGCTATGGCTTTGCTTCTCATATCTGCACGTGCTGCTGTTTTTTATTCTTCAAAAGACGGTTCCCACCCATTCTTTCAAACGCCTTCGTTACGTGTATTAGATGGTACGCTGACACTTGTAGAAGGTTTGCCGTCACCTACTCGTGCAAGGTCCTTATTTAAGAGGTATACTTGTTTTGAAATGTTACATTTCAGGGGTTGCTTTTTAAATAAGGTGCTTATTTCAGGAAGTAATGTATGATAATGTATCAGCTGCTGAATACTGTCGAGTGACTTTTTTTTGCATTTGTTTAGGTATCCAGACGTATCAGTTGTGGGAGAACAAGTCAAAGTTGTAAGTGTGAACATTTTTCTATTTCCAGTGTTTTACATTAACTTCAAGGCATAGGAGAGCAATAAAGGTTGAATTATATTTAAAAAGATGGAATGATTTTAGTGATTGAAATATCAAAGAGGGGAAAAAAGATTGCTGCCTCTCTCCCTCTTCCCGTCTTTAAATCTTCTTATTGTCGTTTTCGATGGATGAATTCTTTACTCCTTTCTTTTCTTGGCTCCGAACTTAAAGTACAATAAGTAACACTTAGCCAACAGGGTGGCCACCCCCCGGGAAAGATCCTCCCAATCCTGGAATCGTCTTGGAATTTTGTTTTTACTCCAGAAAAGCCTGGAAATTACTCAGAACAAAGCCTGTACCTCCAAAATGGGCAGTTTTTGTTTTCTGGTATTCAGGAGTGTGCTGAATAGATGGTGCCTTGGAGCGGCACTATCATCTTTGTTGTTCATGTAATGTTCACTGCTGCCATAAAGCCCTTCGGGCACTCCATTCACGTGGATAGTGAGTTTGCGAATGGTAAATATTTGACGTCAACGCCCAAGACTGTTCACTTTAGCCAGCCATCATCGTGTAGAGCAGCAGGAGAATAGTAGAGCTTGCGGCTATTGTGGGTACTGGTTCTCTGGCATAGACCTGTCTATAAGGGACGAACATTGAGAACAAAGAAACACAAACTACCACTACACGGAGGAAACGGAACTGATTACAATGGGAACGTCCAAACCCCATAACAAGCGTTGATAACTTCATACACTGATTGTATCGGATTCGTCAGTCAACTCACTGATAAACATTTGAGGTTCAAACGGCAAGTGGTGCACTGGTGTCTGCGAAAGAAAGAAGTACCAGAAAAGTTGAAAAGGCTTGTAAAAGACATTTATGAGGGTGCTACTACAATCGTTCGAACTGCATGTGGATATGCAGAAAAGTTCGATGTGAAAGTTGGCTTGCATCAGGACTCAGCACTAAGCCCCTTCCTATTTGTGGTCGTAATGGTTGTGCTAAGTGGGAACATCAGAGAAGGGGACGAATAGGAACTTTTGTTTGCATATGATCTTGTCATAACAACAAGATTAACAGAGGAACTGCAGCAGAGGGTGACACAATGGCAGGAAAGCTTAATAGGACGAGGATTAAAGTGAAATGTTAAAAAGTGAGCTGTAATGGTATTTAGCAAAGATGGACAGCAGAAAATATCGATTGTGGACAACAAAGGCGAAGAGATTCCACAAATGAGAGAATTTAGGAAACTTTGGTTCAATACTGGCAGAAAATGGAGGATATGAACAGTAGGTTAAGGCAAGAGTGAAAGCAGGATGGATGAAGTGGAAAGAGCAGTAAGGGGTAATTTGTGACAAATGAATGCCAAAGAGACTGAAAGTAAAGTTATACCAAACAGCTGTTAGACCAGTGTTATGCATGTGTTTACATAAGCAATTAGAAAGAAAGAACAAAAGCTCCTAGAGAGACCAGAGATGAGAATGTTGTGCTGGCTATTGGTATATTTACGGAAAGACCGAAGGAGGAATGAGGATATCAGGAAGATTGCGGGAGTGGTGACCATCAGTGACAAGATAGGAGAAGGAAGATTAAGATGGTATAGACATGTAGGTTGTAGAGAAGATGAAGATTGTGTAAAGAAAGCAATGCTGCAAACAGTGAGTGGAAAAAGATCAAGAGGGGGGAGGAGGGGGCAAAGGATAAGATTGAATGATATTACACAAAAATATATGGATAAAATCGGAGTAACAGCGGTGGATACACTCGATGGGATTTCCCGGAGAAAGAAGATCCAGATAGCCGTAGCAGTTGGGAAACGGCTCTAAATTGACTTGTTATCCTTGAATCGATGGCTCTAAAAGTCATTTTCGTGTGGCTTTTATTGATCGGGATTATCACACTTGACTCTCACAATGTCATTCCGTATCCTCTTTGTGCACGTGATATGTGGAAGAAAGTACAGTTCTTCTAATGTGCTTTTATCAAGCCTTATACACATGCTAGTACACTCATTTTATGAGATTCCTAGCGAAAAATTTCATGTTATTACAGTGTGCGCGGGTAATGTCAGGAAGACTTTTTGTAAATTTTGTAATGTGGTTGTATCAAGATCTTAACGCATACGAGTACACTCGTTTTAAGAAATTCCTACGAAAAGATGCGGAGGGAATGTGATGACGTCACAAATCAAAAAATTTAAAAATAGTACGATTTGACTCCAGATATCGAAAAGCAACCCTGGAATAGGCTGTTTCCCAAAGTAGCAGACCTGTACAGTGTATAGTGTTTAAAGTAAAGGTATTTAAATCGCAAAAATCTCTGGTCAAAACTATGGTTGCTATCCCTTGGTTCCTTATGTTAGGAACCAGCATCAAATAATAAGGTTTTGATAGAGAGATTCAAAATTTTAAAAGCCTTATATCTCGTTGTTGGGAAAGGGCATCACTCTCAATTTTGGCCGTTGACGTACTCACTAATAGAGTAACATGAAAATTGAGTTTTCCCCTTAATTCAAAAATGTTAAAAATCGTGATATCACGCTTTCCCACCGCATTGGCACACTTCAGTTATTACAGGAGGAAGCTTTGTCTTTTTTCTTTTTGATGCAGTATTTCAATCAAGATGTTTACAGGCGACTATATTTTTATGGTGAGCAAGCGTTTTGTTTTGTTATTTCAAAATTTAGCTTTCAAGTAACAGATAAATAAACAAAGCGTACCATAATAGTATCTAGCATGAGTAAATTACTGTAAACCATAGGGGACGACACTGAAGTATTTTTTGCTTGCTTTATCAGCATTCTACTGACGAAAAAGACCCAGTTGCATTGAATGTTTACCACTATCCCATATGTGTAACCCTTGGATTTGTCAAGCCAGGGTAAGTGAAGTGTCATTCCACTTAAATTTGGTAACTTAATAAATTGATATATATGAATATATATATATGTAAGGTTTGAACTCTGCTCTAGAATAAATCTTCACGTAAATCAACTGCCAGTCCAAGTGCCATTCACATTAAAATCTTCTTTAAAGTGCACTAGATTATATATATATATATAAATTTTGAAAAAGATGATATCGAAACGTAAAAGATATTGTGTATCTTAATGAGTGTTATATACGATTTAATTGCAGTGGTGGCATGTCTATTCAAGGCTGAAGAGTACATGTGGTAGAAAGGGTACATATTATAAGTTTTATATCAGATTTCACTTTAGGTTTTAATGAGGCATGTTAGATAATTTTTTGCATTTTAAAATTGTAATTATGCAGATACCTGTGCTCAAGATACATCAAATCATAATTTTACATTATCTTATGCCATGCAATTACATATTTATTGATTTTGTTATTGAGTTTTGTTTTAACATTGTCATTTCAAAATCATGACAAGTATGTTTCTGTCAAATAATCATAATTGTCTCTGAACTCATTTTCAGCAAGTTCAAGATATTTCCGGTACTACAAAAGACCCAAAGCTGAAGGAAATGCTGGCAAAAATTTCAGGGTATTCCAATGTGCCAAGGAAACAGACAAAATTTGTGGTAATGGACATTGCTTGATGATACACATTGTTATTAAAGAAAAAGATAGCAAGGCTCCATTTTGTTTTAACTCTTGTGAGCTTTGCCTTTGATGATTGATTTCTCCATGCCAGCTTGTGTTTAAGTTATTACAGTAATCCATGCACTCCATAGTAAGCAGTAGGTTAACAAAATTTATAGTAATTAGAGATTGTTAAATAGGACTATATATGAGGTAATATATTCACAAGTGCATGAAGCAGTGAGTTTGTCAGTTAGTTCAGCATATGTCTGTTAGTACCTACAGATATGCCACTTGTTTGAGAAAATTGGCTATGCTTGGCATGTAATCCAACCTGCTAGAATTGGTCTTTGTGAAGTTAAATGCAGTTTATTTGATTTCTCAATGCTGTTTATGTACTGCAGGATGAGCTTTTAGTGACTACTTGATTGCTTTCTTGACTGGAGGTTATTCTATAAAAGTTCTTTGATAACTGGAATTCTATGACTCAAGCATGTTTATGACTTATCACAGATTCTTATACTAGGTGTACATAAATGTTTGCTTCTCAATATAGCAACATGCCCTGGAGTATTCAAAGACCTGAGCTGGTGAAAACCTAGAATAACATAGTAAACAACTTGTAACCCCTGAAATTGCTCCACTTAAGTTCCTCAATTAAATTGATATTAAAAACACAATATATATACTTCACAAAATGTACTTTTCTGAAATGATTTATATATGCATTTCATAGGGATCACCATAGGCTTTATCTTATACATCGTTTTTTATTTGAACACACGTTACTGCCATCACCTACTTAATAAGTTATATACATTTAATTTAGTATCTTTAATGTATTGGAATAGACCAAGTTATTCCATTAATCCACTATTTTCACCCTTACTTATAAAGAACTTTTGCAAGAACAGTTTGAGATGTTACAATGAAAAATTACTGAACTCTTTGTGGGAACTGTTTATTCAAGGAACATCCAATGAGGTAAGAGAGCTCAAACATACACTTTTTCTTCATGTTTCTTAAATTCTAGTGGGAAAATTAAATGCATAACGTAAATGATGAATAGAATTTTGTGATCTAAGTGCTCATTATTGTTGCTTAACATAATTTATACCAAAGATATCCCTTAAAGTAGTGCCAGAACGAAGAATTATGGGAGGTATTGAGCTGTACTAGGTAATGTTTAGTAAATTAGGTTCCTTCACTTAGTGAATGGGAACAGCAAGTGCCAAAACATTGTGTGATAGGATGGTATATTGGGTAAAAAATGATATTCGTGTGTTGTACTTTGCTATTTGCACTATTGGAAATCAACATTCAGAAATTTAGAGAGAGTTGCTATCCAATTATTGAAAGTAAAAGTGGACATTAAATGCAATAAATTTTGCAAGATGAATGGTATGTTTCCCAACTACACTCAATTAAAACTTCTTAAAGGGTTGACAATCAGAAAAGGATAGCTTTCATAGAACAATACCTTGGATGTATGAATTTCCAAGTGTTATATTCAGATGGACATCCAGAGATTCAAAATGGCTCCTCTTCTTAGCCTATTTTGCATCATTCTCTCTCCATACAATCCTCCCTTGCGTAGTATATGTATAATCTACTTTTGAAGTAAGCCCAGAATATAGAAAGAAGTGACACCAACCTGTGCTAAATTCTAAGTAACAGCTAGGTTTACCTTAAAAAGCATTGCTTGTTAAAAACATCTATGGTAATATTGCTCCACTATTTTTAGATCACAACAATTGATTAATTTTCCGTAGGTATTTAAATTTCCCAATTTACCATATATGATCTGTATGTTGTGTTGTTTACCATTTTCAAGGTTGTTGCTTTATTGGTCACATGTTTTTCTACATTAATCATTTCTGTAACACTGAACTAACAGTAAGTAACAACATATTTGTTGGTACCAATATCACGTATTTAGAATTTATTTTACATGCAAATGTAGGAAAGTTCTAAGGCATTAATGCCCCTAAATCCATGTGTTTTTGTTAAAGATGGCCTACTTAAGGCATGTCCTAAAGCAGATTTTTTGTCAGTTGAAGGCAATAATGCCATTCTCATCACAACCTGTTACAGTATTGATAACAATATGATTTGAACCAATTATGATTAGCATTTAATTTAATGTGAAAGACAACTTTCAAGTAAAGGTTTAAATTTCATGTAACAGTAGTTTTACCTGATTAATTTAATATCTGAAAGATATATGTGATCAACTCTGATTTTATCATGAAAGGTAGAAATTTTAAATTATCATTGGGGCATGTACCTTATCTCATTAATCTACTCACAACAGAAGAATGGTAAAGAAAAGAAACAGCCAGAAGATAATCAGAAAAAAGAAGTCAATGGTCATAAAGAAAGTGGTGATAGTAGCACTACTATTAAAGGAGACATATCTCATGATATGAGTACTAATCGGGATATGGGAACAGATAGTAGTAATAAAAAGACCAAAGTAGGAAAGAAACGAAAACAAGAAAAGAAGGAAAATGGAGAAGATTGTATACCTGCAAAAATTCCAAATAAAGGTACAACAGTTACAGGTATGTTTAACTTGCACATTATACGCATTGTCCAAGTAAGGAACTGATTTCCTGATGCCAGTTTGCAATTACTTATCTTGGCATTTACATCTCCCATGATATTGTTGATGTGGGAAGCTTTACATATTGTCATGACTTTGTCCAGTTCTGAGTGAAAGTCACCATTGAAACTGATGTAGGGGATAGATTCAGATTACATGGGGACAGGTGATGACTACCTGTTTCCAATAGCACAGTCTACCAGTGGGGCTCAAAGAGCATGCTGTCTGTTAAATCCCTTCACACTGTTTCTAATATTCTTCAATAGATTCCAAGTGATGTATGTACCAGGGAAAGAGTTATGTGATAATTCCATATTGATTTCCCACACAAACTTATTTACCTGGGGCTCTATCCTACTAACTCCCAACTTGTTATGCCTGTCATTGTTCCATTTAGGTGGTCGTCTGGCAGCCGGATTAATCCATCATGCTGCTACGTAATGACCACTTGTATAAACTTTGTGGCCCCTAGAAAGTGTTTGAGTACTATGCCTAGCACAAGGGAAATCCAAGTTTTTAAACATAGAAATTGCTATTAATACAATATCTCAGTGTCATGGTAGGAATGCTCAAGTCTGTGGCCTGCATCTGCAGTGTGCATCTGTGCCATATATTTGCAGTATGCAGGGTGGCAAATATTGATTGAAATCTTGAAAATCCATGCATCCGCATGAAATTTGGTTTTTACTTTTGGAATTATTGAGAATCCCTCCAAGACAAGGCATTTTTGTGGAAGTTAGAGAGTTTTTAGTCATAAGTCTCCTGGACGTTTTAGTGATTGTATTCACACATTAGTATTCATAACTTTTCTTTAATGCATTTTTTTCATGGCCATTGTTGCTGCCTAGTATGTCCAGGAAATCCTGGGACTCCCCTCAAATTTCCTCTTAGAAATCTGTTGCTATGTTCAGTATGTTTCACATGAAGAAATATGCTGGTAACAGCTTCTTTTTTAAAAAAGGTTGCACGCTGTATTCTAAGAGTGCTAGAAACGTTTACTAAGACAAGCTATTTTAAACAAAGTTTTGACGTTTGCAAATAATTATTTGCATCACAGCACTTCTAGTTATCTTTAACTGCGAACTTTTCTATTCACTCTATGTTTTCATCAGTACTCCTTCAAAGGATTTATCTCATTCTCTGAAGATCTGGAATCTGGTTCTCTAATCTAAAAATAGTGCTTTGAACTTGTAGCATTGTAAATATCTTTTTGATTTGTACCACGTTAATTTAAATATATTGAATTGATTGGTGCACATAAATTAGATGGGATGCCAAAAGTGTCCTTTGGGTTCCATATAACACGGAAGGGTAAGAAGAAGAGGGCAATCGGATGCTTTATACAGTAAGCAAAACAAGATAAGTTAAGACTAATAATGTGGAGGGAAAGTGTGACGTGACGATTTTGAAAATGTTTGTATTATGGAAAAAATACTCAGTTTTCATGTTGCCCTATCAGTAAGAACGTCAATGGCCAAAATTGAAAGTTTTGCTCTT
>JAAAKL020015248.1:0-11575 GCA_010016065.2 Carybdea cf. marsupialis auct. non (Linnaeus, 1758)
ATGATTGCAAATGGTAAAGAATGTCATTAAAGGCTCTTTTTCTATTTCAAAAGTTTTCCTGTTCTGAACAGAAGTATTCCCTCTTGCTTTCTATTTACGCTAACTCCCTATTTGCACGCGCAAACGTGTTACGTTTGTCAAGTACTGTGCTGAAATTCTTATGAGCATAGCCTACAACTAGCCGAATTGGTAATTTTAATTATTTTTGAATAAATTAAGGCAATTCTATAGCAATATAATTGTACTATAAGCAATAAGCGATACATGAAGCGACACAAATCGATGAACAAAAATCCTGTTACTTTAAACAGCTATAAACAGTTGATCACACAAGTTAAAATTAAAGTGTTTGATAGTGGAAACCCATGCAGGAAACTTCTAGAAAAGGTTCGGCTCGCATCGCACTTCAAGCTGCCTTGCGGTTTATTCACAATGCACGGTGATCTTATGGAGATGGAGACCTAACGTTAAACAGTCTTTACTTCGCTATTTCAGAAACACCTATTACACAATCCCTGGAAGTGAATAGGCAATTCATGAAAAGGTTCGCTACCCTGGCTCGATTAAGCACCCAGCGGCGTCTACTTTAAAATCAAAGGCAACAGAGGGCGCTGAATAAAGAGCGGTGTATTATCTCCTGGGCTCTCGTGAGTCATAAGACGCATGTCATCTATGGTGGTTGTAAACGTCGAGGCGTTAGCTTCGTAGAAGAAGTTCCAGATGCAGAGGTGAGTGAAGGTCACTTTGAAAACGTACCCTAAGAAATGTGCCTTCGTTCACCTGGCGACAAAACATGAACTTAATAAAAACTGAAGCTTTTAAACAGAAGGGTTCCCCTGCGCAACAAAAGAAACGGAGTAATCGCAAAATATGTCCAGGCATTCTGAAATCTTTTTTCCCCTCAACTAGCAGAACAAAACGAACAATTGGCCCTAATATGTTGGTCTATTATGTGATGAGGACGTTTTATAAAGTGATGCTCTGACATCAAACAATGAAACTCGAAGGGGAAAACACAGAAATTTCGATACAATGATGGGACCTATTGGGAGGTTACAAAAGAAAGCAAGTTTTAAGTGATGCCGTCCTCCCTTCAACAGTGTGCATTTTGGTACAAAATACTAAATTAAGCATCCCCTCTCCCCTGTCCTAAACAGGATTTCAGCATATTACATAGTGACCATTATCAGCAGCGGGCCCCTAATTGAGCATCTATCGTATGAACGAAATAATCATCATCAAACCTTAGATAAATGTCGATACATTTATCGACCTTGGAGTCATTCATTACGATTTTGTCTACTTATGTCTCACTCCTCCTCAATGCAAGACTAAACGAAAACAGATTCTTTATTACTTTCTGTGTATATCTGTCACTGACCAGTAGGCGACACATACCTGAATAACTTCGCCTAAGAGGTAAAGGAGGTAGATGGCTACCTCAACATCCATGAATGGAAGTTCTCGCCAGTTACTGTTAGGTGAGAGAGAGAACAAATGAGAGAAAAGGAAACACGATGTAATGAAACCCGTTCTCTTCATGTTTGAATAGCCATACGAAGTAGGCAATTTGCGGCCACATTTCTGCACACAAATACGCATATTGACTTAGCGAATGAGCTGCACATCGAAAGCCTCTATCCGCTTTTATCGCTAGAAGTCTTCCGACAAGCTGCACAAAGCTTTATGAGCCACATTTTTCTCTATTTGTCAACATAGAGAGGTCGCACTTGCCACTTGACAACCGTGCCAGTTGGTACAAGAGGACTTAACGCAGATAGTTACCAATGCGTGTTTACAATTAGCAGATAAGCATTTATACGACGCAGCACTGATCAAAACATACACAACGCTGCGGCTACAGCAGAAAATGCTTTAATACATAGACATGTCGTTGTTAAAGTCTCGGAACTTTACTGGCCCTTCTGCCTTTTTTATATTCTTTACCAGTGCTAGAATGTAGCCTTGGCACTATTTAGCATGAACAACTCAATTTTCTATTCACTGCACGCATCTTCAGCATGCAAGCACCTTTTCCCCTATCAAATATTTAGATGCATATGATGTTATTGAGTCTTCTCGTCCTCGTCGTCTCACTTTAAGTTTTGTAAAGAAGATTGTATACCGCATGAAGCATGAAAGCTTCTCTTTTGTTGCGAGCCAAGTATAACACTGCAAAAAAGGGTTTGTATATTGTTTGAACATCGACAGAAGCGTGTCTGACCTACTGACGGTAAGGTTACTCGCCCCTACCAAAAATCGGTATCAGATTGGATCGCAGTGAGTTTCATACCAGAAGTGAAGAGTCGGTGGCTTTAACAACGAGTTCTGTAGCAATCTTGATAAACTGCGTAATTGCGAACACATGCAAGCCTTCTTTGCAAGGTGTTTTTATCGCGCACGCGCAAAGAAAATTGCTCGAAAGGCAACGGGAATGTACCAACATTTCGATAAAACAATTGGACTTACTATGAGGTTAGAAAAATAATAAAAAAAAATTTTTTACATAACATGAAAGAATCGAATTAAATACGATCTGAATTGATCTCATCTGTCATATGATACGGCAAAACATGACACAGCTTTGTGAAAAATACTATGGAAAACATCAGAGACATAATTTAGGTCAATGGGATGGTCAATGTATATTGCGTCGAGGGATGGAGTTGAATTACTGGGGCGAAGCAGGGCAGAATCTATCTTTAAGTATCAAATAAAATGCTGGGTGCTTATTTTCATTGCTGTTAAAGTATTTACTAAAATTAATTGCGAAAATTTATAGTGGGATTGAATGGTTTGAACACTGATCATTACGGAATTGGATCCTGCACGAAACAGTGAAAAGATTTTAGTACTGAACAGAGATGCGTTGGAGGGGGCTCTCTCAGCTCGGAGTTTCTCGGGACTAAGGGGGGATCTAGGGGGTCAAAGTTTAATACATGGCTATTTTATAATGGCAAGTAGTAAGTAAGTATAGATATTGCTGCTTATCTAAAAGTAAAGGAATTTGGTGGTTATTCCCTTTCAAGCTTTTATAGCAAGGGAAACATCTATAATCGTTTTTATATTTCTTACATCAGACCATGTTCCATATCCAACATTAGGTCAATGCTAATGTTTCCTATTTTGTTAGGGTGCCCGTACTTTTGTCGCCCCCCCGCCCAATAATTCCGAAGCGCTGCTACCTTATTTCTCAGCAAGTCCAAATGGCCGCTGTAAAAGCCTACTGTAGCAAGGACGAAGAAATCGCTTTGAAAGTTTTGGGGTTCGGGATTAATTCCCCCTTATTATTTGTCTTAAAGCGGCATTCCACATCTGCAGGGTATAGAGTACTCGATTACAAACGTCAAACGAATACTTCAATGCTTAGCATTTAATCAACTGTAAGAGTGCCTTGCTGATGAAGCATAATCCAAACGTTCTCAATGCAAAAACGTGGTGGCAAATTTCGTGTCACCGCTTCACTAAGGCCAGGCAATCTCTACTAGTGCAAAATTTGTAGTAGTTTGATAACAACGTTGTGTAGGAAAATCACGAAAGGTTGCGATGGCTCAAGTAAAGTCGGTGAAAATAGCCCGCACTTATCTCCACTAAGTGGTATTACATCAAAGTGCGCAGTCTTAACAATCGACTCAATGCTCTTTTAACAATCTCATTACAATTGCTGGCTTTACGCAAAACAAACGCTCTATTTGCATTTTGTAGATATGAAAATAAGGGTAATTTGATGAACATTTAATGAGCTGCCTGGCCGTAGTTTTACAAGACTGACAAGCGTAAGAATGGTTACGGGGATATCGTTCTGCCATTGACACGCAGGTCAAACCTAAGAAGAGTGAAACTGTCACTGATCTCACATCAGTTCCGAAAATATCTGTTTAAGCGGATTTATAAGAGTAGCTATCAATGCAACTTGATATTTGTACGGGATTTCGTAAAACTTGCATTGTTATCAACATTGGAGACGTTCTCTTCCCTCTAAACTAGAGACGTAAGCAATAATCAGTTCTTTATACTGTCTCACGTAAATTTATCGTTAGACGTTTGTTAATCATATCATACCATTTTGTTAAGCTTGATCTGCAGTTAAGAAGCGATGATATTATGACTATTCAAATAAACCAGCTCCACATGTCATCTATTTTGCTAGCTTACCCTCCTCCCCCCACTCTAAATGTAGGAAATCACCCCGGGTACTGAAAAGCCGTTCGGTAAGTCTTTTGGTAACGTTTTCCTTTGATTTGAAAACCAGATCAAAAAGGCCGTAGAGAAGTGTTTCGGCGCTCTTACCCCACGAGTACTTTATACCAGTAAGAAAGCGCTCCCAACTACCTATAAAGACCGTAAGCCTTCTACAAATTGTAGCATCGTTGTCTACTCATTTTCTTGCCAGTGCGAGGTTGACTATGTCGGACGCACGTCTGTGATATTAGTTAATAGAATCATCCAGCATGTTCCATCCTGTATTCGCCAAGCATCAGCTCCTACAAGGAAACAGCCACCTCGAGTTTCTAAATCCAGTCACACTGCTAAGCAATTTGACTCTGCCATAGGGAAGCATTTGCTTGAAAACCCAGACTGTGCTAAATTGTATACGGATGACCGCTTCCGCACAATAGGTAAAGCGAGGTCTGCTTTTTTAGCTAGCCGTCCTCGAATCAGTCCACATCGAAGCAAGAAAACCGTTGCTTTGCAGACAAAAAGAATTTGTCTTTTCATTGGGTCTTTTCGGTTAACCATTCAGTTTCACTAACACTGATTGGTCAAAACAACACCTATCTACCAGAAAGACTTCTGATTGGCTACTTTCAAAACACAGTTTGCAATAAATTTTATTGATTTCTTCTCAATTTCAATTCTGACGATTTTGTACTCTGAGGAGTGTCACACGAAAAAAAGCTTTTCAGTACTCAAGTGCTTTCGTTGTTTCGTGCAGTTTTATTGTTTTCTACCAACAAACGATGCGTTGCAAATGGACTCGAAGCAAGTCATGTAAAGCTGAGTGGTGGTTGATAAGCGTCCATGATAACTCAACAAGAACACTTACCTTAATGTTGACTTCACAAGCTTGTGAACAGTTGCGAGTAGTAAATCTGGCACCTGACAAGATAGCAAAATTAAATGTTTGTTTTTACAATTATGGCAGCAGCTATTGTAATCGATGCACGTAGAAGCATTATGCAATGTTGGTGCCTTCTCAAGGATCCTTGGGGGTTTCAGTAGGTACGGAGAAAGGGAGTTGGGAAAGAAAGAAGAGGAAGGGAGTTGGGAAGAAAGAAGAGGAAGGGAGAGGGGAAAGAATGAAGAGGAAGGGAGAAGGGAAAGAAAGAAGACGGGAAGGAAAGAAGAGGGGAAGGAAAGAAGAGGAGAAGGAAAGAAGAGGGGAAGGAAAGAAGAGGGGAAAGAAAGAAGAGGGGAAAGAAAGGAGAGGGGAAAGAAAGAAGAGGGGAAAGAAAAAAGAGGGGAAAGAATTACGCGGGGAAAGAAAGAAGAGAAGTAAGAGGTGGGGCAAAAGATTAAAATTATGAAGGAAGTGTAAGACAAAGAAGAGAAAGAAAAAATATAAATAGAGAGAAAAGAGACGAAAGAGTGAAGAGATCATCAGGAACAAAAAGCTTACAAAATGAGAAGAAAACGGAGAGAAAGGGAAAAAACGAGGCAAAAGATGCCAAAAAGAAAAGGGAATGCTCAATACATTGATATCTTGTGGCATGAATGCAAAGTTTAACATTTGCAAATAAATATACACTTGGCTTGAGCACAACTTACAAGTTTGCCAATATTATCAACAAGGACTTTCATCTGTTTCCTGAAGTCAAGGAACATTACTTCATCCTCTCCCTATAAAAAATGAAATGGATAATGTAAAGATCAGCAACAGTAAGTAGACCAAGTGGTACAAAATACAGCAAGAATACTTCGCGATCCTGTGCCAAGACAACTAAAGGAAAGTCACCACAAAAGAAACGATTTCGTTATTTCAAACTTCTCGAAAACATTTGTCGCCTCCCTTTCCGACAACATTATAACATAGTGGTTTAATTCAGGTGATGGATAACTAAAATGCATTGGGCATAAAAGAATAATGGGAAAGGCCTGTTAAGTAAACTTTCTGTTCTAATGGATTAGGACATATGAGCACTTTGACTTGTAAGAGACATTCAACCTGATTATTTTCAGGAATGCGAAACATGGGACTCGGATATAATAGACTATTCCTAATAACAAACTTTTCAAGATCCGAATCATTAATGTCTTGACGATTTTTCAGCTACAGGGGATCGAACTTTTTGGTCTTCATAAAAGGCAAAGTAACCTTTCAAGGAATTGAGGGAGAAATGGCTTAAGATAATAACCATTTGTCATTTACAATCATTTGTTACTTTTATAGGTGATGTAATTGCTAAGAGCATCTTCTTCTTCTTTTTCTTCTTCCTTATCATTACCATCATCATCAACCCATTATCACCCTGTCATCATTCCATCATCAACAACAAATTATCACCCTGTCATCATTCCATCATCATCAACCCATTATCACCCTGTCATCATTCCATCATCATCATCCCATCATCATCCAATTATCATGCCATCATCATGCCTTCATTATGCCGTGATTATCCCACGATCATCCACGGATCATCTCACGATCAGCCTAGGATCATTCTAGGATCATCGCAGGATGATCGTGGGATGATCACGCCATAATGATGGCATGATAATGTCATGATGATGTCATGATGATGGGATGATGATAGAATAATGATGGGATGACATAGGATGATGATGGGTTGACGATGATAGTAATGATAAAGAAGATGCTTAAAAAAGTAGCAAATAATTATAAATGACAAATGGTTATCATCTTAAGCCATTCCTCCATCAATTCCTTCTCCTTGGGATGCCCTAAAAAGTCAACTCTTTATTCCTTTTGTACGGTTAAACAATTAGGAAGCAGCATGTAATACCACCTCCAGAACTTCTCCTCTTAATACTATCGTTGCTGCTTGGGCTTGCCGTTTTAGCAGCAGAGGTCGTATTCGAGACTGATGATGATGACTGCAAGGGGACTGAATCCGTAATGAAGCTTTTCAAAAAAGCTAGGATCAACTTCACAGCCATCTGTATTCATTTTATCTGACAAATTCTTGCTCCGTGTAGAGGAATCCATAGTCTTACTCGCTGGTTTGTTTACAAATTTTGAGTTTCGTGGCTGAAGTGTCGAATAGAATTACCAGGGTGCAATTTGGGCGTAAAATAATACTGGGTGATGCCTATTGTACAGGGGAATCAATTCAAATTTCATGTGCACATCAAGCGACGTAGTTGCTTCCAGTACCCGTATCGTGAAGTTTTACTTTTTGATGGAAGGATACCATAACGCCGGCAATCCAGCCCCTCTTTTGCTTTTAAATTTTCAAATTTTCCCGCATAGTCCTACCCTAGCCTTCTTCTTTGGCTAGGCCCCTATCATTCAGATATTCCCGCGTGCGCCATTATCTGTATCTGATTGATATTTCCATTGCCAAATCAATAAAATCATAGACAAAGTGTCCTCGGTTTAAAATAGTAAAAGGACTCAACTAAAAAACTGTATTAGAAAAACTGTGATAGCAATGCTACTCAAACGCCAAAGTTAACTTCTCGTCACAAAAGGTAGCAGAGTTAGATGTCTTACCTCATGGTCAAAATCGTGATCTGCATCGTATTTCAACTTGTTTATAACTTTCAGCAGTATTTCCTAAAGGGAAACAAGTGCAAGGTAGTACATGAAAAACTCCCAATTAAAAGTTACAAACCATTAAGGCTAGTACAAACCATAATCTTTCAGCTTTACCTAGCCAAATCACTTATCTGTAAATTTCCACTTTCTAACTCTTTAACTTCATACACTGACGTAAGTAGCCCTCTAACCTCGTTTAACTCAACAGACTTAAGTAAGTAGCCCTCTTACCTCGTTTCGACCCATTATTACACCCGATTAAAAAAGGTTATAAAACCTTCAAGGCCAGTACACACCATAATTTTTCAGCTTTACCTAGCCAAATCACTTATCTGTAAATAAGGGGTGGTAGGGTGTGGCTGAATGATGACGATCTAAGAACGTTCTATAAGAAAACCATTCAGAAAGAATTGGTTCCAGGCACAACAAGGCGTTCTGTGGCAATGTTACTCAGTCAACTTTCCGCCCGCTTGCTATTCATGATACTCAGGATTAACATTTCGTTTCTTCTGACTCGGCAAGAAAACACAACTTGCCTTACTAGCACTTTCAGTTAAAGTTACTTGACGTAATAGACTGTAAACTGTGTTTGCTAGTAGACAAAAACACAATCCAATATAAGCAAAAACACGACTTTAAACGAAAGACATATCCGTGAAATGGCCAAAGCATGAACTTACCCGAATATGTTCCTGTTCCGTAACACCTATTTGCCGCACCTTCGTTTATGGGAGAAAAAGTCACAACAAAAATGTAAGACATGTTGTTCATTTACATTCACAATTACATGACTGTTTATACAAACAGGGTAAAACTGGCCAATTTCTTTCATTTTGTCGTCACCCGCTCCCATTCAACACCAAATGAAAGATGTCAGTTAGCATATATCAAATCAGAATGATACACTTTCCTATTTCATCGCAGACATTGTACCTAAACACTGTTGCTACCGTCGCTACGAGCAAAGTTCTTACTGCCAGTTCGCTCCAACTTCATAACTTATTTTCCTTGTGGCACACTAGGGTGTCACTCTTGTGGTACGTACGCAAGAATGCATCACATTTGGTCCTTGCTTCCCGCCTCCGCCTCCGCCTCCGCCTCCCCAATTGTACAAGAACATACCATTCTTCCCCTGTAACTTGTTTTGCGTGCAAAATTTTTATTAACCGTCTCAAGTTACGCAGATAACAGTTATCACAATATGTATTTTGCACAACGCGAACGCGTTTTCTATTTCGTAACTGCTGAGAGAGGGCGTTGCAATTAAATTGTAGAGTTCTGATTTGATGTGACAAACGCAAACGATGGCAAACTCGAATTTCTTTCCATAATTATAAGAATTTTCGTTCTGAGAGAGGTGAGGACATACAAAAAAATGCTTATAAGAAACAAAATCCGTAAAAATACCCACCAAAGTAAAAGGATAAACGAAACAGTCCATGCTGTCTCAAACGGGGTAGGGTAACGGACAGGATGAAATTCACTTCTATTTATACAGGAATGAGAGGGAAACACTAGAGCAAGACGGATACGCAGAGTGAATGGAGAGGAAGAGGAACAAGGAGAAACAGGGGTAAGACAAAAAGATGTAACAGAAGGGGGCGAGCAAGCAGCAGAAGGGAATGAGGCGGGTAGAATGAAGAGGGGAGGATGAAGAATAAGAACAAAAAAGAGCAAGAAGAGGAAGGGGAAAAGGGGTGAGAAAAGCAGAAAAGACGGAGAAGAAGCAGAATAAGGTGGAGAGGAGGAGAAATACGGAAGAATTGGGGGAAGAGGCAAAACGGGATGAGGGAAAGCAGAAGGGATAAGCGACAAGCAGGTGGGTCGAGCGAGAATAAAAACGCGGACAAGCTAGAAGCAGAATGTGAAGAGGAGATGGAATAAAAAGGAAAAAGAGAAAGAATCTGCATGGAATGGAATGGAGGAAAAGCCGAATGAAGAGGAGAGGGGGAACAATAAGAACGGAAAGGAAGCAGAAGTGGAAGGAGATAATGGAGAAGAACGAGGAAGCAGAATGATAAAAAGAAAGACGCAGAATGAGTTGATGGAATAAATAAAATGAGAAAGAGAAGATACGAGGAAAAGTACGAAGTAGAATGAGAAAAACAAAGAGCGAGGTGATGAAAGAAGCAAATTAAAGAAAAGGAAGCAGCAGAATGAAGGAAAGCAGGAGGAAAAGGGGTAAGAAAAAGAATTTTAAAAATTAATGGAAAACAATTGTGAAATCCTATATCGGAGTATAAAATTAATCTGTACACAGCTGCCGTCTCAATATATTTTAGGTTTCGTTCACGTAACCAAAAGGCTTGTTCAGCCGCTGCGTTATTTCGAATTACAACAAAAACGAGCCAGAATCTTAAAACGTAGGTGTCCGACTCATACATGGCATAATCCTTGCATCTTTTATCGATGCCCCAGAGCAATATATTGTTGTCATCAGACAACGTTCGTAAGATAATTCTTGAGAAGAAAACTACACATGGTTGAAAGATAAAATACATTTCTCCCGAGCGTTTTCGACTCACATCATTAAGGCGAGATTTTAGCATCTTACCTTCCATAATGTCTCAATGATGTGAGACGAAAGTATTCAGGAGAAATTCATAGTATCTTTAAACCATGTGTGGTTTTATTCTCAAGAAATTTCTTACGAAATTTGTCTGCTTGCTCCGCGGCATCCAAAAAAGTTGCAAGGAACAAAAACGAGCCAAACATAAAGCGTTCTTCCAAATTACAGTTATAGTCTTCTGACTACACTTTTCTAAAATGTAAGCTACATTCCACAAAATTGTATGAACTGTCACCAAGCATGCGTAAGTATGGAGGCAATAAGCATGCGTAAGTATGGAGGCAATAAGCATGCGTCAGTATGGAGGCAATAAGCATGCGTCAGTATGGAGGCAATAAGCATGTGTAAGTATGGAGGCAATAAGCATGCGTAAGTATCGAGGCAATAAGCATACCTGTTTTAACATATTAAGATATGAAAGTGCAAATTCATGGACTGATTCTGCTATGTCATCATCGCTGTGCCCGAGATACCTGCAAAAAGCAAGAAAAAGGTGCTTATAACAGCATTTATTTCATGTTGGGAAGATGGAAGCGAGTCATTGCTTCGTGGTGACGTTGAGACTCTTGGCAAGTTTGGCTTCGTAAACTTTTCCTCGAGTAGATCAACGCATAAGAACACTGGAATCTTTTCAAACTAATATATATCCAAACAAAAGAGGAATTATGAGAGCATTTTCAAGCCGTCAAAAATTTTGGAAGACGGTCAAGGATAGCTCTTTTAATCTCGTATCCGCCATTTGGTCCGAGATTGAGGTTAAAAGCTCTATAATATTAAAAGGCGGTACTTGAAAATTTCTAAGAAAAATTATGACGACGTCGTAACTTGGCTAGAAGAACGTAAAACAGCCTGTGGAATATGGACTGTAAATGGCAGATATCGCTATAAAGGAATGAATATATACAATACATCTGAATATAACTTTGCAGCTAAACTTGACAGCTTCTGTCTTCTGCTTAACAGTACTGTGAATGGCACCTTCAAGTCCAGAGAATCATGAAGACAGTCCTTTTCAAAATTAGAAGTATTCCTTTGCTAAAATCACCTCTAAACTTTCTGAAATAAAAGTTCAAGCGTTTGTTTACGTATGTTGATAATAAAAAAACTTATCGTGAGAATGATTCATAAGATGACATTTGTGTTCATGATATTAGGTCTTGTTGGCAGTAATGCCACTGTAGCTGATAATGAGGATGATGATGGTGGTGATGATGATGATGGTGGTGATGACGATGGTGGTAATGATGATGGTGGTGATGATGATGGTGGTGATGGTGGTGGTG